>JABUQX010019514.1:5000-12500 GCA_015478945.1 Trachelipus rathkii | reverse complement strand
CATGACAAAGATATAAGAAGCACTTGTCCCTACCTACTTCCGGACCCGTTCAAATGAAAACGAGTCATGTGTCATGCTCGCACTCAGAAATACACAAAGGAAAGATTATATTCTTTTGTGATACAAAATGATAAAAAGAATCCTCTATCATTTGAGAACGAAATGCAAAATTCAAATCAGAATACAATGAACAAAACCTTTCCACAACATAAGAGGACACAAAGGTGCGTCATTAAACTTTAAGTGCGCCATATTTTGTATCATCATTTCTATCTCCAAATACTCCCAAAAATTTATCTAAAAAAAAGATATATTAATATAATAAATATATATTTCTTTATAATTGGATAGATATTGTATAAATATATATTAATATATATATTAATATAATTAAGATATTAATTAATATATATTGTGGGCCCGTGTTATATGATATAAAGCATCTGATTGTAAATTAGAATTATAATCAAGAAATACAAAAAAATATGCTAGAAATAACTCTATGACACAAGCACATAATATTCTCAAAAATTATTATTTTTAAATCCACAAATATTATTACTATTATATTTATTTCATATTATCTGATCGATCCAATATATTCATTATAAAAGGAAGTGATGAATACACGATATAACATCGCTCATACACATCACGTCAGAACATCACCACTCATTTGCAATACACACCGACCACTCCACATCATAGCACAGCAGAAGATCTTAATGCATAAGAAAATTACTAAAAAGGGTTGCATCATTTTAAATTTTATATTATTGTCCAGTAATGGGTCCAATTGATTATTATTTAAAAACACTTAAAGTTAAACCAACTAATAGAGTAAAATAGCGAGAAGAAAATCACTATTTTTAAAAGAGGGTAAACGAAAAAGATTAAAAATAGCGTTAAGGAGAAATAAAAAGATCTATCTATAGTCATATATATATCGTTTCTATGCAACATTGCACTGGTTTCAACCCAGAGAAGCCGTATTTCTTACCCCCCATTATAGTGTATGCATGATAAATTAGATAACGGTAATTTGAAAACCGATAGGCAATTAATCAATCGATAAAGAAGACTAAAAATAAATAGTTATATATATATATATAGATATAGATAATATATTATACTATAGATATATATTATATATATATATAGATCATCTATATATATATATATGAAGGACTTATTTCTAGTCATGAAATATGAGAATAAAAGTATAGATTTTTCTTACACTTGAAACACTTAATTTAGTATTTATTCTTTTATATTATTCACGGCATAACAAAGATATTTGTTCCGCGAATATATGATTTGAATTTAAAATTGATTAAAATATTTGTTATCTTTGTTTGTGTCAAAAAATATGTAGTTATTTCTGATATTTTTTATCGTACTCTACTCATTTGGGGCTGAAAAGAAAAAAGAAAATGTAAGGGAAATGTTGAGGCGAGCACACAAAGATGAAAACCACGATTAAAAGAACAACCGAGATGAGCAGATGAAGAGAGCAGAAAAGATATCGACCGACCAAGAGAGAGATACGAGAGAGAGATGATGAAACAGAAAAGAGAAGATTGAGAGATTCCGAAGAGAAAAATAAGAGAAGAACAAGAAATACAGAGAGAAGAACATATGGAAGAAGATAGAGAGAAGAGAATAGAGTATAGTGAAGAGACTTCGACATGAAAATAATATAATTATTAATAACAAAAAGTAAAATTACAGTATAGAAGAAATGGTAGTAATAAAGAAAGTAGTTCACAATAATTGAAATTAAATAGGTAGCAAGGCATTTAATAATATATATTTATGAATTATTATTATAATAATTTAATTATTATTATTATTATTATTTATATATTATTGATTATTATATATATATATATAGTTATTAAATTATTATTATTATTAAATATTATAATTTTTAATATATATATATTATTAACTTTAAATGCGAATGCCAGAGAACCTCTTCATAAAACTAGTTGAAAATTATATAATGTAAAGCTGCGAATAATTAAAATAATATATAAAATAGTCATTAATAAATAAAATCAGATATATAATACCATTATAAACTGAGACAATAGCTACATCTAAAATATCTAAAAGATAATATAATATAGATATAATAATATATAATATAATATATAATTATATTAATATTATAGATATAATGAGAGAGAGATATAATAAATATTATATATATTATAATAATAATAAGTTTTGGTCATAGAATAACAATCAATTTAAATATCAAATTAAACAAGAAAATATTCCTTTTAAATATTCATAAAAGAAATATTAGATTCAGTTCATCAAATATTAATAATTCATAACTGAATTAAAATCAAATTCTCAGAATTAAAGAAAAGAAAGAATTACCTAATAACTATTTAAATAATAAATAATTTTATAATACCTATCTATTAGCAATAATACCTACATTATCCACTACCCTATATGTTGTGAGCAATTTACCCTATATTTATATATACTTAGTGCTGCTATTATGGATAACAATACCTATATAGAAATAGTATATATAGTAATAAGGATATAGTAATAGATAATTATATAATTATAATATATATTTAAGAATATATAAGTTTATAAATTAAATTGAAGAACATTACGAAGACTAGAATATAATTTTAATTAAACAAAAACAAATAGAGAAATGTAATTAAAGTACTAATTAAACTTAATTATTATCAGTACATGTTAACCTTATCTTAATTAGTTGAGCATTTTAAATCATTACAACAAAAATTGAATTTCTTAAGCGAGTTTCCAAGGTTGTAAAATACCATTTGAGAGAACACACCTTTTCAAAGTCAGTTATAATCTCTTTTCATAAAAGTATTAATGAAACAGTATGTTACAAAGAGAACAATTGGGACTGTAATTTAATACCTTGCTGAACCACTCTACATTCTGTTATGATTTGTTGAATTTGAATAATTTAATACTTAAAGTTGATGTGAAATAAATGTGACTAAAAGAGAGTTAAACGTATTATTTTTTCATTATTATGCTTTTAAATGACTCACCATAAAAACATAGACATTAAAAAAATAACAGCAGAAATGTATGAACACGTTTGAATACCAAAAATAACCACTACAAACCCCACCTGAAACACAATTGCTAACAACACACCCAACAAGACAAACAAACAACAAAGAGCATTATGCAACTTGCATAATTACCCTTATAAAAATTCTTAAACTAAGACAAAGCCACATCTCGTAGTGAATTAAAACAATTTCTTTATTAATAAATTTAAACATATAGCAACCAGCTGCTACTCTACTTCAATTGACTTTTCAACATTAATCTCGCATGCTCATTGTTCTCTATCAGCGAATCAATAAATCTGTTTCTCATTCTTCAGCCAACTCTCGGCCACTCTTCCCGAAGTCCACATCTCAATCTCAAACCCACTCAACTTCCACTCGTCACCACGGCTCATAAATATAATAAGAATAATTTTTTCTATATGCTTTATTGCGCACTCTTATGCGTGTGATCTATTGTTAGACATTCTGAAATAAATAAGAATAAGTATTTCTTAGTTTCTTTATCTGTTTTCTATAGAATTCTAATAATAGAAATAAGTTTTGACTTAGTTTCTATTTTCTATTTAGTATCTATAGAAATTTACTAATAATAAGAAAAGTTTTACTTTAGTTTTTCTTTTAATCTACTTTAAAAGTATACTTCTATAAGTATAAATCATTTTTATATAATATTAAAAGAAATAAGATTTTTACTTATTGCATAAAACTTTCTTTTCAAATAATATTTGTTTCTCGAAAATGGTTCCGTGTGGCCTAAACGACTCTCGATAGCACAAATTTTTTAAATCATTCTGTATCGATCGAATATTAACATAAAATAAGGACATATTATGTTGATAAATAGATTAAATCATATGTCCTTCCAATCTCCAACTAAGCCACTTTCTATCACCAAAATATAAAATTGTAAAGAATACATTTATATTTTTATTATCTTTTCATATCTTTATCACGGCAGCCCGACCGTTATTTGACACTATCTTTCATTATGAATCTTACAAGCTATGATATTTATATCAAGACATAAATAGAAATTAGAGAAATGAATATATATAATATAAATTAGCATATATATATAAATTATATAGGAGTAAGGTGATGGTAGTGTCCGGCTGGAACCTCGATTTTTGAAAGTTCCGGTTCCGCCGGAACTTGCTTGGTCCGCCGGAACTAACCGGAACTTTTCTACATTATATTCAAATGTACTTACTTAAAATAAAAACATCAGAACAAATTGATATATCCACATACAGTTATGATTTATCCCATACCAAAAAATATATCTCGAAGCAAGATTGATACTACACGTCACGTGCAGTCCCCTCAGTAGCGAACTCTATGGGTCATCCTCCGTCGTTATATTATAGGCGATAATTGCGCTGATACACTTTAAAACCCCTGAAAAGATCATTTTCAATTTAATTTCTCGCTATCATAACAGTGCAATATATATAAATAGTCAGCAGTAATTTTATAGTATCCTTATACAACTAATAATTAATTTATGACAAGATATTATTTAATATTAGGAAAAGAATTGATGGAATTTCAGGGGTATTATTATAAATGAGATTTATTACATAATACAATACATGGAAAAAGTAAATTTCTTATTTTGACAAATGTTTTTTATTTTTATAAATGTGTATTTATACAATATAACAAACCTTTAAAAAAAAAAATTTGAATAAAAATTATATATTAATTAAGATAAGCCTGAGACATGATAATATAAAATTTTAAAGTTAGCCAATTGAGCGCTTAAAAGTTTCTTCAAATTAATATGAAGTTGAAGAGGATAAAGAGATGGAAGCAGTACCAGAGACTCCGTATGCTATAATCTGCCTTTTTGAGTGCTGAGAATATATCACTCATAGGTAGCCTGGCCATATACTCTTAGACTGCGATGCGAGATATGTGTTTTATATTTTCGATTTCGAATATATATCTAACGAAATATGAGATATCAATAATTAGAATTTTGTTTATTTAGATTAGTGAAGAGAATTTATTTTTAGTTTTATAATTATTAAAAAATTTTCAATAAAATTCAATCAATTTTTATAATTTTTTCATTTTAAATTTTTCTTTTATATATTCTTTTTGCCAACCGTCGAAATAATATATAGCAAGATCGACTTACTATTAAAACCGCGTATCTTAGACGAGAAAGGAACCGAAGAATGATAATATAGTGTAGAACAATTTAATACCTAGCACATGAAATAAAGAGTGAAACAAATAAAGACCTACACGAGAACAACCTCCAAAGTAATTTCAACGAAACCACTTTAACATTATGGAAACAAATCACATTTCAACACTCGAATGAGAGGTATTAGCTTAATTAGACATCTAAAAACGGGTTTAGGACGATGATTTAATTCGAATTTTTAGAGATTTGTATGATAATTTTAATTTTATTTGAAGACACAAAATTTGACAATGATATAAATATTCTTAATCAGAAATTATATATAGAGTATTTTTACATTACCAGTTTGTAATTCTGACAGAAATAATAATAAGAAATGTCCAAAAAACTCAAAATAAATATATTTAGTAATTTAACATTTAATTCGTAATACCGACGCAACTCAGGGTAAATATAATAAGTCACACTACTCACCGAAGTAGTAAACTCACAGACTCACAATCACTAATAACTAGTACTACAGTACAGTCCCGTAACAGAAGCCAATCATAATAAATCACCAACGCAAGCAAGCTACTAGAATCAACCTAATAATACTATCACCTCAAATATACACCTAGTAGGTCGCACCGCTGACTACTATATAATATTCATACATACTAACTACCTCACCAGAACTATATTAATTATGTAACTACATAGAAGCTACAAATTTGTTACTAAAAAAAAATATATATATATATATCAAGGCATAAATTATTAACTCGGTCAAAATCCATATATAAAATACATAAATAACGGTATCAACACCGTACTATACTACCATAAGGAGAATAAGTAGTAATATAACTAAAAAGGATATATATTAATAAAATAGGCTAGGACCTAGGAATACGAGTAAAGGTTAGAAGAAGTAAATAGTATAATAACACTCACAACCGCTAGAACCACGTATATAATTTCAGTTTTCAATATACTAGCTACTAGATATCCCTGAGGTACTCTCTAATATATATTATTTCTGTATTAAAAATCACTCTGAGACAACATTGATGAATAACTAGGTATTATGATAGCACCTGAAAAGCGGCCTATACCTCTACATTAATTCAGTAATACCCGCTCCTAGGATTAATTATATTTAAAAAAACAAGTTCATAAAAAAAAATAATCTTTTTTAATTTAAACAAAAAAAAAAATAGCGTAAAAAAAATCATTTCGAGATCCTTAACTATTTGATCTTTTTGTGCCAATCCTGTTCTAGAATCTAGGACCCCTGGGAAAATAAAATTTCCGACAGTCAATTCATTATTATGCTATTATATATGTATTAATTATTATATATACTTATTATTATTATTATATTATATATATTATTACTTATTATTATATTATTCTATTCATATTATTATTATTATTATTATTGATTATTAAGAAATAACTTTTAAGGAAACTACTACAAAAACAAAATATTACTAAAAACTGTTAAGCGCGCAAAATCCCATATTTAGAAACAAAAGATTCCAGAATTCTCTTACTTAGAATGTAAAATTCTCCATATCCAATTTGAATATTTGGTTTAGGAAAATAAGTTGATCTCCATGTTGTGGATTTAAAAACGTCATCTCTTATCCTCAACACGTTACCCGCTTCTGAAAAACAACTTTTTAAACTTTTACAGGACCGTACGTAACTTGACAGGCTAATAAGTGCGTTCCAGAAAGCGCCGACTGCAGCCAGGCGGTCTCACAGCGCCCATGCATCGTTCCCAGAGCCCGAATATGGCACTCTAAAGTCCACGAATAAACGTCAAGTCAGGCGACCGTGTAAATCGATCGAAATTCGGGAATAATAAACGGCGCGGGCCGCCGAAGAATACTTGAAATGACGCACAAATCTACATATTATAACACAAAACATGGATCGGAAAATGCTATAGCCAAAATTTTAAATATCAGTGATAAACTTTTATAATAAAGGATACTAATATATCTATCATTTCAAATAAATAGATACATATAAGTAATAAGAGTCAATGGCGTAAGCAAGGATTTCATTTTAGAAGGTGCGCAAAGGTTGATGAAATATATAACCTTAGTACCTATCCCGCTATCTCAAAAGAAATTCTGCACTACCCACCCATAGCCTATTATAGTAAACTATGATAGAAGGAGTACTAAGATATATATATATATAAATATTAGCAATATAATAATTTATTACTCCATTTATATATCAATATTATAATACGTTGCA
>JABUQX010019513.1:15000-22885 GCA_015478945.1 Trachelipus rathkii | reverse complement strand
CATAGAGAGAGATAATGTTAATTGTAATATGGTATTAGGATGTTGGTGGAATAGAGGGCAGTAAGTGCCTACATTCATCATCCAGTGAAGCAAGTACAGAAAGAAGTACTTAGACCTTAATCCTTAATAAATGCCACTGAGTTGTATTTGGTATGATGTTGTTTGTGTTAGTTCATGATGCTCGAACTGGTATGTTGTCTTGATGAAAGTTATCCTCATTCGGTACTCAGAGACATCATTTCAGGTGGAAATGAATAGCGGTGTTGTGTTCGTTTGTGTGTGTTTAGAGAAGATGGTAGTAGGAGGAGCGTGAGATATACCTGGAAGTCTAACAACGTTGGAACTTGGGTATAATAGAGTCTTGAAACATGGAGTCGGGGTATGTGGTGGAGACTGTTTGATGTGCAGACCGTAGTGGTATCTTTCTTCCATATCCTTCAAGCTGTAGTCATTAACAATTTTATGAATTGAGATAGTTGTCCTCTGATAAAAAGTATAGAGGTATATACTATGAAGCGTCCCTGGTGGGTCAAGAGCTAACCACTCTAAGATCCCAAATACCAGGAAAGCTCTCAATATAAGCTAGAAGCGGTGGAGATTTAAAAATTTGGGAAGTCTTATTAGCATTACTGCCCTAGACTCGCTTATAATCAAGGAGGAGTCTTGAGGAATCCAAGAAGATCTATGCTGGGTAAGTACTCTATGTAAGGCATTGAGAGCTCATCTTTGAAACATCTGCGCGTTCTACATATAAGTGCTCTCTTTTAAAGGATCGAATTTTATGTATTGGGTTGTTCCGAGCCTTTCTGTAGATATAGCGATTATGTGTATACCTTTGGACGCTAGGTAAACGCTTAAGTTGATACTTTATAAACGACTTCCACTTTCAGCACAAATGTAATAGTTACACGGGGAGGATAGTTGAGATAATACTGTGTGTAATGATAGAGGACCAAGAGGTATGGACGGAAAGTCTGTCTGGAAGGGTCTTCTCCCCTGATAGGGTAGAGTGGGCAATAAATTCCTTCGGCCCATATAAATCTCCTGGAGGGGATGGCATATTCCCAGCCTTGCTTCAACAGGGAATGGAGAGTCTGCTTCCGCTGCTGGTGAGAGTGTTTAGGGCAAGCTATGCCCTGGGATACATTCCCCAGCTGTGGAGGAAAGTAAGGGTGGTTTTTATCCCCAAGACGGGGAGACGGTCCACGTCTGACCCCAGATCCAATCGACCTATAAGTCTTACATCATTTCTTTTGAAAACAATGGAAAAGGTGCTAGACTACCACATAAGGGTGGAAAATTCGATAGAAAAGAAAATCCATCCTAATCAATGGGCCTACCAGTCCGGTAGATCAACAGTTGGCGCACTAGATAGCTTGGTATCCAAGATAGAAGGAGCGCTAGATCACAAGGAGGTGGCGGTTTGTGCTTTCCTGGATGTGCAGGGTGCTTTTGATAGCACCATGCATGTGACCATGGAGGATGCCGCCGCCTCCAAGGGCGTCGGACCCTCAACGATTGCTTGGATAAAAGCAATGTTGGGGACAAGACGTATTACGGCTGAACTGGGAGGGGAGATGATCACTGTGACATCTGGGAGGGGATGCCCCCAAGGAGGGGTACTTTCACCCCTTTTGTGGACCATGGTGGTCGATAGTCTCCTCACCAAACTCAGTGAATCTGGATTCGAAGTGCAAGGATACGCGGATGACCTTGTAATTATTATTAGAGGCAAGCACATAGAGGTCTTAATGGAACTCATGCAACATGCCCTCAATATATCCTACAATTGGTGCTTGGAAAGGGAACTAAACATCAATCCAAGCAAAACAGTAATAGTGCCCTTCACCAGGAAGAGGAAGCTAAGATACATGGCTCCCAAGATTGGTGATGTCACTATTAACCCTTCCACTGAAGTCAAATATCTGGGAGTAATCCTAGATCAAAAACTAACGTGGAATCCACATCTTAAAAAGGTGTAGTGGACAAAGGTACGATGGCCCTATGGACATGCCGAAAGATGCTTGGCAAAACATGGGGACTGAAACCTAAAATGACCAATTGGTTATACATAACTGTAGTCAGACCTATAATCACCTATGCCTCACTTGTTTGGTGGCCGAAGGTTGAACAAAGGACTGCACAAAATAAACTGCAAAGATTGCAAAGGCTTGCATGCCTAGCGATCACAGGGGCAATGCATACATGCCCTACTGCAGCCATGGAAGCACTGATAGGCCTCCTTCCTCTATATTTGCACATCAGAAGGGAGGCCATGTCATGTGCAACCAGACTGGCCATTCTTGGTCAAATTAAACTAAAAACTGGACTCGGACACCTTCGAATTTTGGAAGATGTACCAGAGATGCAAATGGGCATTTTAGTCTCGGACCTAATGCCAAAACAAAAAAGCTTTGGAAAGAAGTATAAAATCCTTCTTACAAATCGTTCAACTTGGGATAACGGAGGTCCTAAACTTGAATCAGGAACCATTATGTGGTACACTGATGGATCGGTGATGGATGGTGGGACTGGCGCGGGACTGGTTGGACCCAATTGCAGGCGCAGTATAGCCCTGGGTGCTTTTCCCACCATCTTTCAAGCGGAGATTTACGCTATAATGGCTTGTGCCAGAATAAACATAGAAAAAGGGATGCGAGGGGCAAAGATCTCTGTGGCAACTGATAGTCAGGCGGCTATCGGGGCTCTGAGCTCCTGCATGTATGACTCTAAACTGGTTTGGGAATGTCAACGTACCCTACAGCAACTGGCTCAACACAACAGAGTTAATCTGATGTGGGTGCCGGGGCATCAAGGTGTACCAGGCAATGAGGAGGCTGATCGCCTCGCTAAGGAAGGAGCCAGAACCGCCTACTGTGGTCCGGAACCCTTCTGTGGACTTTCTAAGGCCCACATTAAAGAATTTCTGAAACAATGGGAACACAGAGCTATGACCAATTACTGGACAAGCATCCCTGGTCTCAGACAGGCTAAAGATCTGATTGATCCTTCTCCGAGAAAGCAAAGATGGCTTGCTCACTGAGTACGATCTGATCTTCAATTCTGACTGAATTCTGACTGGAATGTGGCCAGTCAGATTATCACCCTCAAGAAAATGGGATATACCAGTTGAATGTGATAACTACCGCTAACTGCCCGCGAAGCAGTAGATAACGGCAGAACACATTCTATTGTAATTGCGAAAGCTTGTAAGCTGGCAAGATACTGGTATCGCAGAGGGATGTACTGAAGCCCATACATTAGTCAAAACTTTCGTCTCTCTGGAAGAGTCCATGAAAATTCCTTGCGGGAAAACGGATGAACCAGGAGTTTTAAACTAGACAGGCGTTACAAAAGATCCAAGTTTGGGTACGCAGTGACAAGGGGCCTCAATAGAGACCACCACCCTAACAATCTAATCTAATCTAATCTAACACTTAATCGATGATTTTTTCTTCATCTTTCCGATGGCTCCTAACCATCTCCACAATATGTTGAATGTGCTTCGAGGTTTTGACGATATCTAAGGTCTTGGATTGGAGAGCATTTACCACTGGCTCTAATATCGCAGAGATTCGCGATCAATCATTCAAAGCCCAGATGATTGACGACTTACATCGGCCGCCTGAATAATCTCGCAAAAGCGCTTTCCTTGTGCGGTATTTCCTTCAATGGAAAGGGGATTTCTAATGATTGCATCATTCGTACAAAGTGTTCCTTAAATACTCTGATTCACTTGTGCTGTTCAGATCATCTGGTCTGGCACAGGCTTGGGATGTTTGGCATTAATTTTCTTCTCAAGACCGACTCTCGAAAAAACGTAATAATGTCCTTTATAGTTCTCACGGTATTGCGGATTTCTGGTATTGTGTTCAAATCATTTACTACTAGATTTTGTTTGTTTGAAGAGCAATGAAAGAACAATGCTTTTTTATACTTTTTCCGCAATATTGATTGGACACCTCCTTCTTTGCCAGACATCGTTGAACAGCCATCGAAACCCAAGCCCATGCATTCTCGGGATCCAGTTCTTCGGTCTTGACAAAAATCATCAAATCGGCTTTCCGCAAATGGTTTTTGGGTCAATGCGCTTTAGTTCTACAAAGCAATGATTCTTCTTTCGACTTCATCGGACTCTTGTGTCGAAATACGCACAACCGCTAGAATAATTTGTTTCCTTTCGCAGAAATGATCAGCGGTTTCTCATCTGCTAAGTAGCTATTCTCGCACACTTAGTTTAACCTTATAAACGATGCTTTTCCTTTGTATAGTAGTACCAAATAGAGAAATGATCTCATTCTGAAACTGAACTGATTGGTATGTGGCATTTTCTTCCCCTTTTCAAAATGGTTTTCAATGACTGATCTCCGCAATCTTAGTTTCTAAGCGCGACACGAAATCTTGCAACATCTGATATTAGCGCGCTGCGTATAGCAGCGGATGCCCTCTTCAATCATAGCTTCCGCCGAAGCGGTAACTCGCTCGTACCAGAAGAATGTCACCATGAATTTATTGATGGATAATGTTTTTTATTTTTCATCTATCGATTTTCCTTAGAATGCAATTAATTTTGGATGTACCGGCACGTCTGTAGGAAAACAATCTGCAGCTTCACAGCAGTTTTAATGCCATTCTCTGTGTTGTATGTTACTTACAATCCACAATAACATCTTTTTATATTGTGAAAGGTCTAATTATTAAAGAGCCAAGGACCCCTCTGACAGAACTTTAATTTGGTGGAAATAAAACATACAAAACTGTGCAAAATGCTCCCCTTAGGCGCCTGGAGTATGTCAGCCAAGGTAAATATGTCTCCAACCATTCAAAATTGAATTTCCTCTTTAAGTGGGTACCATCTTCCAAAAAATTATAAGGTCTTAGTGGAATCCAACACTCTTTCAGCAACTGTTTCTTTTTCTCTCTAAGTCGAAATCATAGATGAATAATCAACGTATCTATCTACCATGTCATTTTCGGACTGTCGGCCTGTCTGCAGTGCTACCTTCCGCCAGCCGCTGCGCATATCTTCGAACTCGTCGAGGTGCTGGGCCTGGGTGTGGGTTCTTCACATCATGGCGAAAATATAGCCGGAAGTAGGAAGGGATTGCTCTTGGTGTAGTCTTAAGTCTGACGTATTGGCGTATCGTTCTCGTTTCACCTGCTAACACCAATCCATTTTTATAGTGCTTCTTTTCAATTTACTGCAAACTATATATGAGTAGTATAGCTACTATATATATAGTATATTAATATATAATATATATATATATATAATATATATATATATATATATATATAATATATATATATATATCTTATATTAATATATATTATATATAGTAGTATATATTATATTATATATATACGTATATATATATTATTATGTATAATGGTTTTCTACCTGCCTGTAAATCTCTGCCAACGTAATGGGTCATGAGGCTAAAATTTTACTAACATTCGAAAGATATGTTTAAAAGAAAAAAAATAAAGTATAGCAAACTATTTGAAACCACTTTAGTTCTGTGTTGTAATGGAAGAAAAAAATAGTTTTTAAAAAATGAAACCTTACCTCATATGGACGAGTAAGATCATGTGTTACAAAATTCCTACTTTTCAGGAGTAAATACACAAAATTTTAATATAATATTTAAGGTAAAACGTACGTACCAAGAAATCTCCTAATATCCATGATCTGATTAAATTGAACTATAACTTTACACTGATGCGGTGTTGAGTGATAATTTCAATGCTACTTTGAACCTTGAACACTTAATAAAGAATTGAGAACTCCGACTGGAGCACAAAAATCTAGAATTTATATATACATAATTAACATTAGAAAAACAAAGCATAGATAGAATAGAACACAAGTTCTTATCTTACACGAAATTAAAAAGAGTCAATATAAAAATTAAGTGAGAAGCATCGTATCGTCAAGAAGAAATGTGAGGAAATGACTATGACAACTAGCCTTCGCCATATACTCGTATATATATAATATTATTATATATATTATATAATATATATATAATATATATATATATATCTTAGTATATATATAATATATATATATATAATAGTATATATAATAATATATATAATACTTATCTAATATAAACTAGTATATACTATTATAGTATACGTATATATCATAAAACGTAATCATGCATCCACGAACTGGACGTTAGGATAGAAAAAAATCGGCAGGTAGACTCCTATGAAGAGTAAACACTTCTAGGGGGGCAGCTGCCCCCCCCTGCCCCCCCCTCCCCCCGCCCATGTATATATATTTATTATTAGTATTATATATATATATATATATATATATATATATATATATATAATATATAATATAATTAATATATATTATAATATATATATATAATATATATATATATTATCATGTGTATATATATATATATCATATATACTTATATATATATATATATATATGATATTATATAATATATATATATAGCGTATATATGGAATCTTATTTTAATAAGATTCATAAAAAAATGATATTGGTAATAGTAAAAAAATAGAATTTTATCCACCGGATTTCGTATATTTTTTAAAATACTGAGATTGCATTGGCTAACGAGAATATCACAATACTATTAAACATTATAATATTTACTATTATAAATATGTATGAAATAGGTATGTCTACTTGTATGTTGCACTTCCTTTATTTAAAAAAAAAAAAAAAAAAATAGAGAAATTCAACATTCAATCAATAACAGCTGCTTTGGGTTTCAATCAGCTGACTGTGCTTGCAGAGCAAGGGTTGCCACCTATTTTATTTATTTGAAGAATATACAAAATGCATAGCAAGCATATATATAAAATGATCTCAAAATAACAAACCGAGAGACCGATTAAAACATTAACTTTAACTTTATTATCATAATACTGAATGTTTTAATTGAAAAATAAATTTAAGAAAAACAAGACTTACTTCTCGAATATGTTTACCGTTATACCTTCGATTCCGATTGAGTTGGTACTCCTGAGTCGCATCTATTGAGGTAAGATTACACAATCGAACATTTCACGATTGCCAAAAAATACTAATGAATATTTATACTGCTCGGATAATTTTAAGGTTACAAATTATCACTTATTAAAACCTTATGATGTTAGCAATCACTTTTATTTTCGAGAACAATTAAATAATGCACTTTAGAACCATAAAAAAAGATAAGCAACTGGTAACCTAAATTTACAAATGCACAGACAAAAACACAGCTTAAGATACTATTGCCACAAACATAAAATGGGAATTGCCAGACTTCACCAAGCAACACGCTGTCGCCAACAAGATTTATAGTAAAAGAGCCATGATAAAAGAAACTTTTATCATATATAGTAAACTATTTAAACTAAGATACATTCAGATATCCACTGACAAAGCTTTCATACAGGGGGGATTAAACATATATCCAAATTTATTACTTTTTCTTTAAACAAAATATATACTTAACTTCAGGAGATGGGATGGACTAAACGTTCTTAGCAATGTTGAAAATCCGAAATAAAAAAAAAGCAATTCTCCGAAAGCTTTTAAGAAAGACCAGTACTATTTGAATTTTAACGTATCACACCGCGAAATATTAATTTCCATAATTTTCAATTAAATATAAATTACAAGTTATATATATATATATATATATATATATATATATATATATATATATAAACTATATATATAATATATATATATATATAATATATATATATATATACTATATATATATATATATATATATATATATATATATAATATTATATATATATATTATAAATATATATATTATATAATATTTAAATATATATATATATAATATATATATATATAATATATATATAATATATATATATA
>JABUQX010019513.1:0-5000 GCA_015478945.1 Trachelipus rathkii | reverse complement strand
TATATATATATATATATATATATTAATATACATATATATAGCTATATAATATATATATTATGAGTATATATATATATATATACATTTGAGATATATATATATATATATATATATATAAATGTATATATATATCAGTGGCGGCTTTTGGGGGTAGGCAGAATAGGCAACGCCTATTGCCTTAGTGAACCTAAAAAATATTAAAAGCAGCATATATATATATATATATATATATATATTATATATATTATTATATATATTATATATATATATAATATATATATATATTATATATATATATACTAATATATATTATATATATATATATATATATATATTATATATGATATAAATATATAATATATATATATATAAGGTGGGCATTAACGCGTTAAAGCTTTAATCCGTTAATTAACTCGTTAATTTTATTCGTTAAACTTTTTAACGCTTTCGTTAAATTCGAAAAGAAAGTAATGGACTATTAACCGAGTTAAAAATTTTTCCACATCCGTTAATCGTTTACTGTAATTATACAAGTTTATTAAAATTTTCTTATCAGATATATTAATTTGTATTAGGATTCGATTTTTGAAACAAAACTTTATTTTACCAAAATTTCCTAAACGCTACCTCTCAATGGCTCAAAATGTGTTTATTCTTACCCGGTTATTATCCCAGTTTTGAAATGTTTTAACGTTTTTCTTTTGCTGTATTCTCATTTCTTAATGGTTCGCTGAAGAAAAAAAAAAGAGATAGTGACTGTTGCCCGTTCAATGAGTCATTAACTTCTTTCATTAGTTACTGAACTTGCCTTCTTTTTGCCGACTAGTGAAAAAAATATAAGAACTATCGCACTCAATAGCGTCTGGTAATACTCTCATCACACACACACATTAGTATATCTCACTTATGCGAACTCCTCACAATTATATAATATACATATCCTATTTAGTTTTTACAAAATAATATCAACTCGAGGTAGTCCTATAATAATAAAAGAATGTCCCAGTTGCAAATGCTATTAAAAAGGGTTAATACAATATCCGATACTACATCCGTAGAAGGTCATTATAACAGATTTTTCCTACATATGTTCAATATGTGCCCCCTTCATTATAGGGGACACATTCAGCCGATAATCCAATTCCTTCCAAACATTGGTTAACAGATCCGGAATAATGGAAGGAACGGCATGTTCAATTCTGCGTTTCAACTCTGCGTATAATTGGGCAGCCCCCATAGGATGAAATCGCAATGCGTTAAGTCCGGGGACCGGGGGGGCCAGATATATAGAGCTCTGTCGTCTGGACCATTATTGACCAACCCAACGATCTGGGAGTAAGTCGTTCAACCACGCTCGCACTATGTGACTCCAATGGGGAGGCTCCATCTTGCTGCCATATAAAGTTTACCGCTTCATCCTTAATAATTGTAGGAAAGAGTCATTGTTGTAAACCATATTGAAATTAGGCGACCCTGTTACGGATTGACTCTGCCGGAAAAAGAAAGGTCCCGTAGACCTGGCGCGGATAAGGCGCAAGAAAAAGTATAACCTTTGGGGCGAATCACGTTCGTGTTCTAACAAAGTTCCTGCGGATTTTTTCAGACCCCAGATACGAACATTATGGGCATTTACCTTACCCCTGAGATGAAAAGGTGGACTCATCGCTATACACTATACGATCTAGAAGGTCATCGTCTCGACCTAACACTGCACAGGCAAAGGTAAACCTTGTCGTCGGGCTTTAAAGCATGTACAAACTGCAACCGTTATGCATGCATGTGTAAACGTTTCCTTAACACCTTCCAACACCGTCGTTTTTGGCACCTTCAGTCGTGACTTGCTCTCCGAACGGATTTCTTAGGACTATGAAGAAACGAGGCCCTGATACGGTCCACATCCTGTACAGTCACTTTTGGCCGTCCTGTACTTTTGCCTTTACAAAGACATCCATTAGTTGCAAATTGCCTATTTACCATCGGCGAATCTTTTTGCCACATGGAGGATCACATTGGAAACGTAAACGATACGCACGTTGAATCGTAGTTACAGATTCACACTTAGCAAATTGTAGAACACAGAAAGCTTTACGATCAGGACTCGCCATTGTCAGTATGTGGCGTACGCACTAGAGAGACTACATCTAAATGCGCGTTATGTCGAGCCTATCAGGAACTCGTTCTGGCGCAAGTGCATATTCGAAACTATGCAACTATCTTCACTTTGATGTTTGATATGATATGGATATTGTATATTATTGCTTGTTTATTAAAGCATTGAAACTGGGAACTTCTCTTTACGGACACCCCGTATTGAGCATTAATTAATAAGGTATTTACGCTTTTGAAGTATTCTTCGGCAAGCGGCAAAAGCATTGCTATAGGTCAAAGCCTAATTAATTTGTCTGATAGGGTTAATATCATTATCAATATTATTTGGGATATTATTATAATAAAAGAGAAAATTAACAATAATTATTACTATTCCTACATATTGTGAAGACTGTTAACGTTAACGATTAACGTTAACTTCCGCTACATTCTTTACCGATTAACGCTTTAATGATTAACGTCGTTAATATTTTTGGTTAACCGATTAAAAATTAACGACGTTAACTTTCTCATTTAACGGTGCCCACCTTTGTATATATAATATATATATATATATATATATATATATATATATATTATATTATATAATATATATAATATATACTATATATAATATATATATAAATTAAGTATATATATATATTATATTGTATATATATATAGTGTATATATATATATATATATATATATATATATATATATATATATATACCTTAAAAATGGGGGAAAATGGGTAATTTTTTGTAATATTTTTTTTTTTTTTTTTTGTATTGGACTTTTCCAAAAATCAGAAATTGATGTTAGACCCATTTTTAAATATTTTTTTTCCAAAAAAATTTAAAGCTTCGTAAATGTTCTAGCATAATGAAATTATAAAAAATGTAAAGAAAAATATTTTTAGTAAATTTTTGAAGAATGAAAGTCAAAATTTTTTTGGGGGGTAAAATGAGTACTTGTAAATTATGGGACTTAGGATTGCACAGTAGTATTGATATTAATACTGAAAGGTAATATAACTGTTAAAGATATTATAAAATTAATTTGGGTCGAAAATAACATGTGTAAGCTATATTTTTTTACCATTGTTAAAATCAATTTTTTTTCTAAAATTATGAATTTTTTTTTTTAAATTTTTTAAATCTAAAATCAAGTTATACCCATATTTAAATGTTTTTTTTTCAAATTTAAACATTCATAAATGTTATGGCATAACAAAAATATAGAAAAATGTAAAAAAAATATTTTTAGTAAATTTTTGAAAAATGAGTGTCAAAAATTGAAATGGGGGAAAACGAGTAATTTGCCTTTGAATAAAAATAAGTAATTGAAAATTATGATAATTACAATTGTACAGTATTATTTATTAATATTTAAAGTATATGAAACTGTTAAAGATGTTAAAAAAATAATTTTGGTATAAATAAACATGTGTAACTTATACCATTTTATTATCCTTCTTGGACAATTGTTTTTTATAAAAATATGAATTTTTTTTTCAGTAATAAAAATAATAATAGTAATACTGGATAGGTAGGTAATAATAATAATAATAGAATAATAAAAAAACAACTTGTATACGGTACGGTACCGTATGTACAGTAATAATACCTATGGTACCTAAAAGAATAATAAATAATACAGTACCAGTAATAATAATAGTAATAATAATAGAATACCTAATAATACCAGTATAAATAATTGTTGATACATCTTGGTAGACCACTTACTCCTGCCCTAATAAAAATACACTATGAGAATATTTTTAGTTATAGTTACGTCATTTATTTTAATTTAAAGCTGAAATAACAAATATTGAATAAATATTTTTTCTAACAAAAAACTGCATTTGAAGTTTCTAATCACTTAAATTATAAGCAAATACTCTGCTAGTGTGGAGTGAGAGAGAGTGGAGCTTACTCATTTTACCCCAAATTACCCATTTTACCCCAAAACCAATCACCATTAATATTTTACGAACTAAAAGGAATATGTGCAATTATTTACATCAAAACTCTTACTTTTACACTTTTGTATATGGTATTAGTCAGATTGTTACATCTTCCAAACTAAAAATTGCGAGATACAGACCTTAGGTTTATTTCCTTGGAGCTTTCTGAAAAATTATCTTTCAGGATAAAGGGGAAGATTTTTGTGAAGTTATTTTTGTCACTTATTAATTAAATTAAATACAATATTAAATATAATATCTTTTCAACAAGAACAAAACCTCAATTGAAGTTCCATAATTACACTTCAGATTATTAAAAATACTTATAGTTAAAAAATTACGTTATACCCATGGATACCCGTTTCCCCCCCATTGTAGCGGTATATATAATATAATATATATATATAATAATATATATATATATATATATATATTATATATATTATATATATATATATATATATACTAGTAACTATAGTACATAGATATAGGAAATATGGGTATTTCATATATCATATAATACATATATATTATATATAATATATATACCTAGTATATACTATATGCGTATACTATATATATATATATATATATATATATATATATATATATATATATATAAATATATATATTTGATTTCATTCGAAGGCTCACTGATAAGCCGCCGACTTAAATTTCTACTCGATTCCCTTTTTTATTATTAGCGATTAAGTAGCGATCGGTGGCAATTGTTATTTCTCTGAGTCAAAAGTAGTTCCTTTTCCTATATGCAAGGCAGTTCGTATTTGCGACCGATACAATTAGCAGTCCTCTTTTTTTAAAGAATCCCAATTTTAATTACATTAGCAAGAAAATACTAAATAAATAATGATTAATAAATATAATTAATAATAACTAACTAATTTTTTTAATTTTTAATGCTAACATATAACATCTCATAAAA
>JABUQX010019512.1:2500-14829 GCA_015478945.1 Trachelipus rathkii | reverse complement strand
TTTTTCTATTTATATATTATAATATATATGATATAATATAATATATATATAAATAATTATATATATATATATATATCATATACATATATATTATATATATATAATATATATTATATATTATTATAATATATATATAAATATATATATATATATATATATATATATATATATATATATATATAATATATATTATAGTATTATATATATAGTAATATATATATATATATATAAATATATATATATAATATATGCTCAAATGTCATTTTTTCGCATCCCGAATTGGATGGGAGCGACGGATGTTGATTTTAACATCCGCGGTCGATTGCGAAGCATCGGATCGGAGGCGATGAGATGCCGATGTGTAATAAACTGTGATAAATAGTATATAATATGAGAAATCTAACTATAAATATATATATAATATATAGTATATATAATATATATAGTATATATATTATATAATAATATATATAATATATTTATAGTATTAATATATATATATATATATATATATATATATATCGATTTTAAGCCACAATCTATTTAATATAATTGTTACCCAGGTGGAGACGGGGACCCAACTCAAATGACCCCATCAACCTCTTTCCCTAACCTCCACCCTTAATGAAAGAGATTTTACATGATTATATACTTTTTGAATTATAATTCATATTCAAAATATGGGGAAGGTTTGCTCTCTGAGAACATCAATTGTTTCTGCCTTTTCTGCCTTTCTGGCCGAGAGTCTGTTTCTCTTTTCATCATATGATTAGCCCAGCATGCTAAATACTCTCTAACTTTGAAACACTAGTTGGAGGACAGGCCAGTATTTCCTTGCAAGTTTACCTTAAGCGTGGGTAAACAGTTTGCATTTTGCTTAATTAACAACTCCACCAACTATAGGATCGTCGTCTGATTTGTATCTAGTCGTTTTCTTGTAATAGTTTTCAATCATCTTGCACTGCATCTTATTATAATGCGTGGCTTTCTTCATCACTTACTGACTGTAGAAATTTCTTCCAGTGAACTGTCTATGATTTACTTGTAGAAGATGTTGTTTTTGCTACTCATTATTCCTTTTAATGGATGGCTTAATTAATAGACTGTTCGGATGAAGTTTTCCTTGCAAGTTTACTCAAGACTGGGTAAACATTTTGCTTAAACTTTCCACCAACTTATTGGATCATCATTTGAATATAAGTCGTTTTTCTTGGTATAGTTTTCAATTCATTGCACTACATCTTCTTTTTAATGCGTGAGTTTCTCATCACACTTGACTGTAGAAAAATTCTCCAGTGAATCTTTATGATTTACTTGTAGAAGGTGTGTTCTGTAATTTTGTTTTTTTCCTTTTAATGGGTGGCGAATTAATAGACTGTTCGATTTGAAGTTTTCAACTGCAACACAAAGTAACGCTTTAACGATTCTAATATCGTTACAAAAAAACTCTGCTTTTATAACGGGGATCTAAGAAGTTGCAATAGTACGAAGGTTCATTAATTTCCACAAACCAAAGCGTTTTTCTACCTCTAGTTTAATTACATCTTCATCTCTTTTTTAAAACCTTATCATTTCATTTGAAGATATTCAAAAATGTTCTTAGCGTTAGATTAACTGTATTACATAAGAGAACAGAAGCTGTAGAGCGCTGATTTTTTTTTTGGTATTCTTCATTATGGTTCAATAGCTTAATGCAGTGTGATATTGATGTCGTTTTCCCCAATAATAGGACCTCTGACAGAAAAGGGACTGGGTACGAAGCAAGAAGTTCTTTGGAGCAAACATTCTTTCCATCATACTGAAGTTGTACTATTCCAGCGGTAGAACGTCTGGATAGCATTAAACTATGGAATATTCAACCATTTTTGAATTGCTTCAACTTATTTACATTTTATTTTACTTTTTCAGCATTCATCTTACTTATGTATTTTTATGATAAAATTCTTTATCAAATCTCGACAATAAACATCCGCTCAACATCGCAGGAGCAAATGCGCGGTATGCGGGTCTTTAAATAATTGCGATGCTCCGCGAGATTTGCGGATTCGGGTGTTGACCATTAACCTCTAAATGATAATAATATAATTAATATTATATATATATATATAATAATATATATATATATATATAATATATATATATATATATAATATATATATTATATATATATTCTTATTTGATTAAGGCTAAAATCATAGGAAGATAGTCTTTTCCAGTTATACCAGAAACACATGAGAAAGATTATATAACATTTTAAAAAGAAAACAAAATTAGAAAGCTTACGTGGTTAAAGTACTCTTTTAAATATACAGTCATGAATTATAAACTTTAACCAAAGTTATCAAAGCATCTTTCAACCTTATTAAAGAATATATATATAATATATATATATTATATATATATATATATTATATATATATATATATATATATATATATATATATATAATATAAATATATATAATATTATATATATATATATATATATATACTTACGACTTGATGTTTCAAGTACTTTGCCTGAAAAACTACTCAAATTCTCTAATTGTGTATAAGTACTATAAAGGTATTATGCCCTTGTGTAAAGTGCTCTCTAAATAGTTAAAGAGATGAATGATGCACGTGATTTGACGATGTTTTAGACCTACTTGATTCTGGGCAAATGTTTTTATTTATCGGAAATTTTTCAATGCTTCGACAAAATTTGAAAATAGGAGCATTTCAGGAACTTTCAGGAAAAGTAAACCTCCATAACTATTGCTAATGATTGTACTATAAAACAATGAAATAAAATTTTTAACTTTTTATTATATTATATATTAAGCAAAAATATAATGACATAAATTCCAAGAAATTTTGACCTTTGACTGAAAGTCTTTATAAAGCAATTTTATAAAGCAATTTTGCAGCAATTTTAATGAAGCTATTCAGTGATTCTTTTTCTAATAAACTAACTATATCTAACTACAACTTTTTTCACAACTTGCGACTAAATGGTGTGGTCCGTGTCTATATAAAGATTAAAACTCGTGTAACACGTCTTGAAAACCTTGAATCTCCTAACTCGATATTCTATGGCTTAACATCTTTCCTCCTATTACTACCATTATCTTGTGTTTTTGCTACTGCTTTCCCAATAGGTCAAATTTTCCTGCTCTTTTTGAATATGATCCTACTTCTCACGAAATTGTTACTTCTTCTCACCCAATTTAAAATATCCTTTATCCTTCAGGGACCTCAACGTAAACCACACTGAGTAGTTGGGCTATTCCAATGCTGATACAAAGGAAAGGAGGAAAATATTCAGCATTTTCAACGATTTGAAACAGTTGATTAAGGAACCTTCACACTTCCCAGATCATTCAAACCAATTCTTGAACACACCTGATTTATGCATCACCAGAACTTCCTCTTGTTACAAATACATCATTTTCCTCCTATCGGTTATTCTGACAACAATCTTATAGCTCTTAATTATAAAATGTTCTCTCCAGGAAAGCCACTATGTCTCAAACGTATTTTCTGGCTCTTTAGTCTGGTCAGTTGGGAGGCATTTCTTCATTTCTTTGGAGTGAATCATATTTTGTTTTTTGGGACGCTTCGGTATCTGTTGTGCTGAAAAGATGGGAGCCATGATCGCTGATAAAATGAACAGGTTTATTTCTTCTTCCTCTAAGTATTTTTCTCCTCAAAATCCATGGTATGACTGCATCTGTTCTTGTGCTCTTCAGGACAAACACAACGCTTATCGGGTATGGAAAAACTCGTTCTCATATCACTCTCGATAATTTTCATTCAGCTAGGAATCGCTGCAGGGATATTATTGGACTGGCTAAGTGCGCTTTCAATAAACGAAAGTCTCTGACCTCCGCGCGAGAACCAATTCCCTACCGATAAAAACTTATTGACTCTTGCCAAAAATATCTTTAGCAACTTCTGTTAATCTGCCTTTCCGTCTATCATTCGCACAGATAGATATGTTGCTAGCACTTCTTCTGAAAGGCTAACTTTGTCGACCTCCTTTTTTTCATCTAATGCCACACTAGATGATTCGGCATCCCACCTTCTACTCCAATCAGGTGTCCCAAGTCTCTACCTATGATTTCCGATAATCTAGTGCATGGGATCCTAAGGTTTATTAACGTGAGGAAGACTAGTGGCCCAGACAGCATTCCTCTTCGTGTTTTGAAAGTGTGCTATTGAGATGTCTGCTATCCTCGTTCAACTCTACTCTCTAGGCCTTAAAACTAATACTTTTTCTCATTGCTGGAAGGGCGCATTTGTTCTGCCGATCCCGAAAAAAATGTAGCCTCTCTAATCCTTCCAACTATTGTTCTATAGCTGTCACTTGTATTCTGTTAGCTGTCGCTTGTATTATGTCTAAAATTTTTGAAACACTCCTTAACTCTCATATCCTGGGTCACCTGGAATTTCATTCTCTTCTTTCTGATCACCAGTATGACTTTCGACGCTCGAGGTACACTGGTGACATTCTTTTTCATCTCACTGATTTAATGTCTTCTGTCCTTAGGGACTATGGGGAATCTTATGCTGTGGCGCTTGACATATTCAAAGCTTTTGACCGGGGATAGCATGCATCGCTGCTTTCTAAACTACCTTCCTTTGGTTTCCTCCATTTCTTTACTTACTCTTATCTAGTTTAACTCAGATCATTCATTTCATATCTATGCTTGTTGATAGAGCGACCTATTCCTCCTTTCCTGCTAATTGCGATGTTCTTTCGGGTGTTGTTCTATCTCCAACTTTATTCTAACTTTTCGTTAGCAATATTCTCAGCTGCACTTCTAACTCTGTTCATTTTTATGCCTATGACTCAACTCTCCATTCTTCCACATCTTTCAAATCCGTTACCTCTTTTGCATCTAGAGTTGATTCCCGGCTTCATCTTTTCGATGATATGGGATAACCCCATGGGGTCGCTGCAAAATTGTGAAAATTAAATCTTAAAAAACTCAACTAATTAACATCTCTTTCACTAAAACAACTCCCAGCTTTCCTATCTCTTTCGACAGCTCAAACGTCTCACTCTGAACAAAATAAGCATTCTTGGTCTAATCATTAACAGCAAATTGTTTTGGAAACCTCCCATCACAACAGAAGCCAAGGAAGCCTCACTAAAGCTGCGAGTTCTGATCAGGTTGAGTGGATTTTTTTCTTCCGAACAGTTACTCCATTTATATAAGGGTTTTATTAGCCCTTGTATGGAGTAATGTTCTCATATTTTGGGGGGAGCTCCTGTTCCACCTTTATTCTGAATAGGGTTGAGTCCAAGGCTAAGAGACTAATAAACCGTCTCCTACTTTCTAACTCCCTTGATTCTCTATCCCTGCGACATGACGTTGGAACGCTATTTCTTTACTATAAGTGCTACAACGTCAAGTGCTCAAGTTAGTTGACCACTCACATACTACTACCACTGCTATGTCCTCATAGCACAAGAGGTGCCTTTCTTGAGCATTAATTTTGTGTGAGCATTGAAAATTCCAGACGTGCTCCTTGGGGTCCTTCTTCATTTCCAGCTACCTCTCTTTTGGGAACTCCCTACCATCATATGTTTTCCAGCTGAACCCAATCTTTCTCTCTATAAGACCTCTGACTGCATCATCTGAGGGATTTATAATAAGTTTGGGAGAGCGTTTCAATTTAACCCAATCTTTCCTCTATAAGACCTCTGACTGCATCATCTGAGGGATTTATAATAAGTTTGGGAGAGCGTTTCAATTTACTTTATTTTTCAATTTTTTATTCTGCGCCCTCTTTGAAAAGGATCATGCCCGTGATTGGTGCAACCAGTATTATATATATATATATCATAGTAATATAGTATATAATTATATATATATATATATATATTTATATATATATATATATATATATAATAATATATTATAATAAATCAGATGGCGAGTACAAAGGATAGGGGGTCTGGGTAAGAAGCCATTGATAATCTATTTTTAAGACAATTAAAATTAAGAATAACAAAAAATATAAAAAATATAAAAAAGTATAATAATATGAAACCATAAGAAAATTAAATCAAACAAAATCTTAAAGAATATAATACAAAAAATGAGGTATTTATGCTTTGCCTCTCTATCCACTGCTTAACTTTCACGCACATGCGGCGTAGTTTGAAATAAAATCATCTATGCTTTCAATACATAAAGGTGAGGCAGGCTGCCTCTTCGCTCGTAACAGTTCTCAAATCCGATGTTGCCAATAAATATGTTTTTTTTTTTAAAATTTCTTGAAAAACCATAGTTTCGCTTGCAATTTAATTATAATGATATTTAATTATTTTTGGGTTATTAATATTACGAATGGAAAATGAAGTATAAGTGTTGAATTAATTTCCATAAAAAACATAGACAATTAGAATAACAAGTATGATGCAGGACTTATAGTGATTACTCAATAAAATCGATTGACTATTATTGCCAGATGAAAACGAATAAAAACATAACGAAGAAGTTGACGAAAATCGCCAGATTATGAGAAGGCTAATAGACTGTGTATTTTTTCTTTATATATATATATATATACTATATATATATATATATATATATATATATATATATTATATATATATATATATATATATATTATATATATATATTTAATTTTAATTAAATAAATATATAAAATAAATTTTTTTTGCCCTAACCCATGTGAAAACATCACTGTACTAATTATTAATATATACTTATATATATATATAAGTCCAATAAATAGAATAAGGTGGTATGTAATTCAAGTTTGAGAAGGTTAAGGTATATGTTATTGTAGAATATGGTTATAATCTTGAAAAATTACCTATATATATATAATGATAATATAATATCTGATAAGAATGAAGAAAGGTATTTAAAGTGTTATCGAAATTAAAGTTAATAAAAAGTGATTGATATAGATTATAACTATAAATCATAAATGATACAAAGATATACATATAATATACTTTAATATATACTCCAGTATTGGCTCTAGGTTCAGAATTGTAATCACAGGAAAAGAGGACCAGGTATAAGCTAATATAGAGATATGGCATACAATGAAGTAAGAATAAATCTAAAATAATACGTGATTCGTATCATATTACTGTATGTTAGTAGAAGATGATAGTACTGTCGAGTTATATTATGAATTTAAAAGATATTGATTCTGATACATGAAACGTTTACTAAACGTATATCAATTCGATACATTACCACATTAAATTCAATAAAATATAAAAAGAATAAAGGATTTATTAAAAACAAACAAATACACACTATATCAATCATATATTAGAAATATACAGTATATACTGTAAGTGCATATATATATACTATATATATAATATATTATATATATATTTTATATATATATATATATATATATATATATATATATATATATATATATATATATATTTTTTATATCTATATATATATATATATACTATATGTATATAATATAAAATGTTTCATTGCCTAGTTAAATCTGTATACGCAAGAGAAATTCATTCATTGCAAAATCACATCGTTCGAAAGTTTAACGGAAAATTGAGTCTATAATAATGAGGTCACTACCCTGTCCCTGATAATTGTAGGAACATCTCGTCAATTTATTTTTAAAGCAAAAACAAACAAAAACAATCCATAACTGGGTTTACAGCATTTAAACTTTACAATATTAAATTTTCTTCCAACTGTTATTCAGTTCTGGTTTTAACCTATTTTATTCAGCAATCTCTCTTTCTTTTCCTCCGTCTCTCTCTCTCTCTCTCTCTCTCTCTCTCTTCTCTCTCTCTCTCTCTTCTCTCCTCTCTCTCTCTCTCCTCTCTCTCTCTCTCTCTCTCTCTCTCTCTCTCTCTCTCTCTCTTCTCTCTATATATATATATATATAATATATATATATATATATATATATATATATATTAATATATATATTATATATATAATATATTATATATATATATATATATATATATTATAATAATAATATATAATATATTCTCTTTTTTTCTCTTTGGCGTTCATATTTTTTACACACTCATCCTCCAGGCAACATATTTACTAACCATATTTTATCCACATATCATATACACTTACTTATATCCACACCCACTTCTAGATAACACCTTACAAGACATCCCTACTACTCATATCCCTGTTGTGGGGGAGAAAGAATGCCCACATCGTATGTCTGCGTGTCGTAGAAGTTGACTAAGGGACGGTGGTAGTGGGTTGGCTGCCCACTACCACCGTATCTCTTGCTAGGAATGCGTGATGCATTCCTACGGAGATGGTCGTGATACGCCGTAAACGGCCCTCTAATTTTCGGCGAAATTTGTATGAATCGTATGGGTACATGGAATGTCAGAAGAATAAATGTTGAGGAGAAGAAGGGAGAGGTGATGGATGTATTTAGAAAGGGCAAATTTGATTTCTCGCTGTGACTGAACACAAAGATGAAGGAAAAAGATAAAATGATGGTGTGGTGTGAAATGTTTGCTGCTGGTTTGGAAGAGAATGAGAGAGGAGAGAAGGAGTTGCAATTTTGATAAGTGAACCTGTAGTCCATCCTGAGGGGAAACGTTGAAGAGAGTACGATTTTTTGGGATAATCTGAATAATGTTCAGGATCGGGTAGTAGGAGCTTCAGATTGAATAGTGTTTGGGGCCTGAAAATGTTGGAATAGTTTTGATCAAAAAAAGGAAATGGTATAACAGGTGGTTTTTGGGGTGCGGGAGAAAATGAGAATGGGTTAGGAAGTTGATTTCTGTGAAGAGAAAGATATGTGTGAAAGTAATACTTTCTTTAAACACAGAGTATCCATAAGTATACTAGAGTTGGTGTAGGTAGAGATGGTATTGAAGTCGAAACGTATATTGATTTTTATGTTGGTGAACGGAGATGTTGAAGTATGTGTTGGATGTTAAAATCAGTGAGGGGTTTAGAAATGGGATTTTCGGATCATTATGTTGTTCTATGTAAAATTAAGTTAGTGGGACTTGGAAGGAGAGGAGGTGATACGAAAGAAAGTAGGTAAAATTAAGAGTGAGAAGTTAAGTGAAAGCAAGACAATAAGGATAAGTATGTAAGAGCGCTCGCTAGTAAATCGGTTGAAAGTGAACAAGATGAATTACTGAACAAATCTGGGGGCAAATGAAGGAAGCCAATTTGTTAGTAGTGCAAAGGAAGTGTGGGGGGGGGGGGGGGGGGGGGTTTTAAAGAAAAAATGTGCTTAAAGTAAGGAAGTAAGAATGTTAACAGTGCGAATGGTGGAATGAAGAGTTGATGAAAGCGGTTAAAGGGTAAAAAAGAAAGCGTGGTTGAATGTATTACTAAAAGCAAATGATGAGTTTCAAAAGAAGATGCTTGGAATTATATAAGAGGAAAAAGAAATACTAAAAGGTGCATACGTAGGAAAAAACAAGAGGTAAATGAAGCGCGAAAGGTTAAGAATGAGAATAAGGGGAATCTGCTTAGATAATGAATGAGGGATGTGCTTTATGTACTGATGAAAATGGATGCGAGGGGAGTGTGAAAGAACACTTCGAAAATCTGCACCAATAATAACAGTAATGATGAGGTAATTAGTGAATGTGTGTGGGTTTGAATGGTACAAGGACGAAGGAATAGGTTATTTTGAGGATGAAGGTGTTATTAATAAGGAGGAGATAAGGTGGAGTGAAGAAAGTTGAAAGAATGGTAAATCTGAAGGTATAGATGAAAATTACTGGTGAAAATATCAAGAGTGGATGCGAGATGGTGTTGATTGAGTTTGGAAGTTGTGTAATAAAGCGTTTATGGAGGGTATAGTTCAAGGGATTGGAGAGAGTGGTAATAGTACCCTTGTATAAGGTAAGGGGAGAAAAGGGAACTGTAGAAATTATAGGGGAAGTAAGTTATTGAGTGTTGTAGGGAAGGTATAATGCTGGGCATTTTGTCGAAAGAGTGCGCAAGTGACGAAGGACCTGAATTGGTGTAAGAACAAGGTGCGTTGAAATGGTAGAGGATGTGTGGATCAAATCTTTACATTAAAACAAATTGATTGAGAAAATGAGGGGAGAAGAAGAATAAATTATTTAGGTTTTATGGCTTTGCAACAGGCGTATGATAGAGTAAATAGGGAAGCTTTATGGCAGGTATTATGATATATGGTGTTTGGTGGTAGGCTTCTGAATGGAATAAAAAGTATGTTTGACGATAGTGAAGGCGTGGTGTAAGAAAAATGGTGTCATGGTGATTGTTTTAGGAAATTAATCAGCGGAAGTGAGAAAGGGTTGTGTTATGTCTCCTGGTTATTCAATTTGTATATGGATGGGGTATGAAAGAATTCGAGGTGGGAATGGCAAGGAAATGGTGTTAGAATGTAGGTGATGAATGGAGATGAGTGGAGGGGTGCCCTACCTATTATATGCGGATGATTTGGTCTGTGTGGCGCGAAATCTGAAAAGAGTTTGAGAGGATTGGTAGAGAGATTTGGCAGGGTAATGTAAAAGGAGGGTTGAAAGTAAAACGTAGATCAGAGTAAGGTTATGGTTGTGAGTGAGGACAGTCCTGAGTGGTAATAGTTATGTTAGATGGTGAGCAGCTGAACAAGTGTTCTGAGTTTAAATATTAGGGTATGTGTTGGACCGAGAGGGAACGGATGATGCAGAGTGGTAGTAGGAAAGTTGTGAATGGCAGGAAGGTTGCTGGTGCAATTAAATCGTTGTGAATGTAAAGGGACTAGGTCTTGAGTGCGCTAGGGTCTTACGTGAGGGTATGTTGTTACCTGTGTTATTGTACTGGTGTGAGAAATATTGGTCCTGGAATAAGAAGTATATGATTCTAAAGTTTCATGTGTTCATATGGACAATCTTATAGAGCATGCTAGGTGTGAGAAGAATTAATAAAATAGGAATGAACTTATTAGAGAGTTGGTGTGGTGTGAAAAAGGGTAAATGGAAGAAGAATAAATGAAAGTATTTTGAGATTGTTTGGTCATGTGTGTGGAAAGGGTAAATGATAGTCGGTTGGTTAAGCGGAATTGTATAGTGGGGAGTGTGTTGGGAACAGACCGGTTAAGCGACCGAAGAAACAATGGATTGATTCAGTCCACAAATTTCTGAAGGAGATGAATGTGAATTTGGCAAGAGGCCGAGAAATAAAGGTGCATGATAGGAGAGAATGGGGGGTTTGTATGGGAGCATGGTTGTGGCCCCGCTGGGCAAGGATGAAACCCTTACGAATTGACGATTACCATATGTGAGGGCCGTCGCGGTCCCATGAAGCTCTAGGGTGAATTTTTTCTGACTGCGACGAGTTTCACTTATTAATGGTACAGAGGGGGGCGGTAAAGCTGGCTTTCTTTTTACAGGCCATTTGTCATATTCGACCTACTGCTTTTTCCTTTTCCGATGCTTTGTAGCGCACCTTACTCCCAGTCTTGGAAAAAGAGGTAGATAAAGAAAGATATATATATATAAATATATATATATATATATATATTATATATTATATATATATATTATATAATATATACTTATATATTATATATATATATATATTATAATTATGTATATATATATATATATATATATATATATATATATATATTATATTGTTTGTATATATATATATATACTATATGTATTTATACATAAATATAATATATATTAAATATTATATATATATATATATATATATATATATATATGTAATATTATATATATATATATATATATATATTATATATATATATATATATATATATATATTATATATATATATATATATATAATTATATAAATATAATGTACTATATATATATGTAATACGTGGATATTCGTAGGACTCTTTCTCCTGCTAAGTACTTCGTGTGAAAAAGATAAAAATTTGGTTATTTTTTATTTGTCTTTGTTGTTTATCGAACAAAATATCCAAAGCGCTCATGCTGCCAGATGCGTGATTTTTTTAAACAATGCAAAGTGAAAAAAAGTTATAAAATATAAAAATAAATTACAATTAAGTGAGGTTATGAGGTTAAGTTAGGTTATGTTGAGTTACGTTAGTTTACATAGATTTAATTAAACTTTAATATTTCTGTAATTAGCTTCTTCGTATTACAATCCTTTGAAGCGAATGGCAACTTTATCTTTATGCTTATTGATTAAAAAAAAAAAAAAAACTTTTAAAGTGGAAAAAATAAAAAAAATTCATAAAAATACTTTTTCGTTGAAAGATCCTACTTAATAGCTTATACTGCGTCATATATTATATATATATACTATATATATTAATTATATATTCATATAAATATATATATATATATATATAT
>JABUQX010019511.1:25000-37500 GCA_015478945.1 Trachelipus rathkii | reverse complement strand
CCGGTATGAAATGTATAAGGAAAAGGCTTGATTTTTGCTCCGGGCTGGGTCCAATTTTGCCCCAATCTTAAAATGGAACCCAAATTCTTAATGCTCAGCCGATTTTGATCAATAATTTTCTGACCTCTAAAACATCGTTTTCGGGTGTTTTTCTGTGTCTAAAGTCATTTCTTTTGTATTTTCATTTTTTGAAAACATGTTTTTGACATTTTTCGATCCACTTCCTAAACTTTCTTTCGAAATTACATCAAATTTGAAATATACAAAGATTGGACTATTACCTAAAATGAGCTAAAGCGAAATATTGATATTCGATTCCAAATCCAAGCAATGGTTGATTTTCAAAACCTACTTTTTTTTTGGGTTTTGAAATTGAAAAATTGCAAAAAAAAAAAAAAAAAAATGTTCATCCGATCTGAATGAAACTTTCAGGGCATTGTAGTCGTGGTAGATGCACATTTTTGGTTTAGATAATTTTTTGGTATATGCAGTAGTTTTCGATTTGTCCTTGGAACAAAGTTTCAGAAATTTTTTTTTTGGAAATTTGATAAAAATTTTTTTATTGAGTATACAAAAAAAATAATCTAAGTTATAAAGAACATAACTTGCCCGACTATATACGCCCTTAAAATTTGATGTTGACCGAATGAGTACAAAAAAATTACAATATCTCACTTTTCCAAAAAAATATTTTTTGATAAAGTGAAATACTAATAAATATATTTTTTCTACTCATCCGATAACATCAAATTTTCAAGGCGTTAATAGGCGGGCGAAATATATTATTTTTTACTTAATAATTTTTTTGTATACTCAATAATTTTTTTTTTAAATTTTCAAAAAAAATGTGATCCAAGTTTGAAGGGGCTCCAAAAATTATATCCCTTCAAATAGGGTGAACCTGTATATATTATTATATATATATATATATATATATATATATATATAATATATATATATATATATATATATATATATATATATATATATATATATATATATATATATATATATAATATAATATATATAATAATAAAAATAATAATAATAATAATAATAATAATAATAATAATAATAATAATAATAATAATAATAATAATAATAATAATAATAATAATAATAATAAATAATAATAATAAATAAAATAATAATAATTAAAGTTGAGTAATAATCATTTATAAGTAATAATAAAAATCATAATATAATCATATAATTAGTACACAATACATAATAATAATAATGAGTAATAATAATAATGTAATATATAATAAATAAATACAATAATAATTATAAATAATAATAATAATAATAATAATAATAATAATTAATTATAGCTAGGAAGAGCACTATAATTGTAATCGTAATGTTAATAATAATTAAATTAATAATATCATAATAATAATAATTTAATATATCAATAATATAATAATAATAATAATAATCAAAGCGAAAAAGGAAGTAAAGATAATCGAAGGAAAAGGTCGGGACAACGCTGATAACAACTTGAGCGCTTAGCAATAAATGACTTAATTTAAAAACATCTCAATATGGATTTCCCGTGTAGGTGTAGCATTAAAATGCTTACCTACGATCAAGAAAGACTGTAGATCAAATCCCACTTCTGAACACTTTGTCCATGTTTTATTTAAGGCTAAAGCTAATTTAAACTATATGAAAAATATCTAGGGACACGGAAGTATAATAAATTAAAATTAAAAATATTTAAACAAACTACAGTAAGATAAATTAAATTATTTAATGAACGACTATAGATGAATATATATATATAATAATATTATATATATATATATATATATATATATATAAAAATATATATATATATATATATATATATATATATATATATATATATATATATATAGCGCATGTCGACGCAACAACAACAACATCAAGAAAAGCAAACAGCAACAAAAATCAAAAAGGGCGGGCTTACCTTTGTTTTGGATGAACTGACGCAGGTTGCCAATTGTTGCAAGAATGCAACATGGTCGAAAAGGACAAACAAGGTTAAACTAGGTCAAGGTGCAAAAATTACATAACAATCTCGTTGAAAGAGCTTTAAAAGGGGCTCCGCTCCTTCAAGGGTACCCCATTTGCAGTGTTGTCAAATAATGGCAAGAAGGAGCATGAGAGTTGGGTTCCCACACTTTGCAAATACAATGAAATAGCTTGTGGGTGCTTCGCCCCCTCCAGCTTGTCTTCATTTTAGCAATGTTCCCTTATGACAGCATAATAAAGCGTGGGGTGGGGGGTATTGCACCTTATCAGAAAGAGCTTCGCCCACCAAAATGAACACATATAAGAGTGAAAGAGAACTATTTATATGTAATGTTGTTTTGCAGCATTGCAAAAATGACCCCGTTAAAGAATTCAGTCTTGCAACATTGCAAAAATAGTATCAGGTACGTGAAAGGGGCTCCGCTCCCTAAAGATGGTAAAGATTCAATGCTCCATTGCAACATTGCTTTGGAACTGTAACATTTGTAACATAGTCTTGCAATGTTGCAAACTTTGCGTCATGTAGATACAATACGAGACATCGCAATCCCTTTGTAAAGTTCTCTTATATATATATATATCATAATATTATAATATATATATTATTATACTATATATATACTATATATATATATATATATATATATATATATATATTATATATATATTATATATATATATATTCGTCATGTTTTACATATATATAATATATATTTCGGTTCATGTTTTACATTAATTTGAATTTGGTAGCGGCGTAGACGGGAAGTCAGAATTTATAATTCTATATTTATTTTAAAATTTATTTGATTCTGGCAAGGAAAACCCCAGACTCAGCGATGAATATTTTAGCTTAATTCCGACGGAGGGTACGAGCGAGACCGCATGCGACGTATGGCCTACTCTTCGCGGGGGGTTTTGGATTGACTTTCGCTTTTGAAGGGCGCTCCGAAGGAACGACGTCTCGCCTTATTTTGATTGCGGGAGAATTGATGGGGATACATGTATGAAATACGATTATGTTAAAAAGCTTTAAGCTTTCTCAATATTACTTTATATTTGGTGACATATGCATTAAATTTTCACTCACGCTTTGCTTATTATTTTTAGATATATATTATATATATATATATATATATATTATATATATACTCATATATATATATAATATATATATATTATATAATACTATTAATATATATAAATCTCTCATATATATAATATATATATACTATATAATTGCCTCTTATGGTGGGCAAAGAACAAAGGTTTACCATATTTCACGAGAATTTGGGCAAGTTCCCAAGTCAGGCTTAGTTAAGAACATTAGAAGAAGAAGACATTAGAAATAAAGAGACAGTAAGAAGCCACATGGACCTGTCGAAGGACTGTCCCAGTCAACCCACTACCAAACATGCTCATCTTAAGCAAACTCCACAAAGCATCCTAAGGTTGGCAAATTCCTGTAACTAAAATCCACCAATTTGGCTTAGTAAAAAAAATGATGTATATGATACCCAAACCATCCACATACCTTAATAACTAAGTTATGGTCACACATGCACTAACATTAATAAGTACTGTAACTAAAAACGCCAGATTTGGCTGGTCGTCTAAATAGTACTATATATACCTAACCGCGTATGTCCACTATAACCCTATCCAACCCCTTCTTAAATGTTGCATCGAGTCACTCAACGACCTTCCTGTGTTCCGTTGCCAATAATCTTTCTTGATTCTAACAACCTATTGGCTGAAAGTAATGCTTCTTATATCAAGATGGCATGCTTTCTTTTTTATTTTCTTGTCATGCCCCCTTTCTCCCATTCGTGCTCTACTATGGAGAATTTATTTGGTCTCCGTATTATCAATAATGTAAATATTCTTGTAGACTTGTATCATGTCCCCTCTGAAAAATGGCCTTTCTACAGAAAAAAAATCCTAGACTCCTTCAGCCTCCCTCCATCAGCTCTCTATCCCTCGAACACAGAAATCCTCCTTGGTGCCTACGTGCACTCTCCCCTTAGCAATCTAAGTCCATTCTTTAAATAAGGGGCCCAAATAACTGTGGCACAATACTCTTATTTGGGTTTAAACATATCTATATTACAGTTATTTAATTCCTTTTCCTTGCCATCTTGTAAACAACATATTGCGATAAATTATTCACTGCCCAGCCATCTTATTAGCTTTATATATCCTTGCTTTCCAAACACTGATCAGCTACTTTCAAATTACTGCTTATAATCACACCTAAATCTTTTGGTGGTTTGAAGAATTGAGATTTTAAAAGCCAACATGCCCCGATACACGACGTTTGGAGCAGTGCAATTCAAAGATAGTTGGAAAAATAGATGAAAGTAGTGTGTTGAGTACATGTAAGATTGAGCATAGCAGTTAAATCTAGGGTAAGAGAGTTGGATAGAGAAAGGGTGAGATTGTATATAGAAAGGCATTTCACACCAACCCTTCTCAATGGAAGAAGAATTTGCATTTGCAAAGTTCGAAGGAGCTAGAATAGTGACGAAGCTATTCGACGGGTAGGGAGAAGCTGAAGAGAGAGTTAGTGAGAGTATGAAAGATGGTAAGACGAAAAGTCCTAGACTCCACCTTTTCAAGGAGAGTTGTGTGAGTGGAACCACCTCAGATGTGTGAGGCATATTCCATAAAGGGGGAAAAACGACACTTCTATAATGAGCAAGGCCAGACGAATGTTTGAATTGCGCATTTTCGAAGAAGATGTTCTAATTGTGTGCAAGATTATGTCGAATAGAAAAATGGAAGAAGTGAGTTTTTGAGGGATTGAAAACAACCATGCCCTTCTAATTCAAACTAATTGCTTTTGGTGGGACGTCTTTCAAAATGAAATTAGTAATGTAGGGTGGTGGAGTCGTCAGCATAGGAGTGTATAGGTGAGAAGTAATGGAGGGACGGTCATTAATGAAATGTAGGAAGAGAGTCGGAGATAGGACAGAACCCTGAGGAACACCACTATTTATAGATTTAAAGGATGAACGTTGGCCTCCTACAATATCTTCTATACCGGAAAAGAAGTCAGAGAGAGAGAGAAGAGAAAGAAGACGAGAGAGAGAGAGAAGAGAGAGGAGAGAGAGAGAGAGAGGAGGAGGAGAGAGAGAGAGAGAGAAGAGGAGAGAGAGAGGTTAGAAATCAAAAACTTTGTGCCAGACTCTATCGAAGGGTTTTACAATATGTTATCGTCATAGAAAGATTCTCCGAAATGCCGAAGGCAGAGGAAGTTCAGGGCTGCGGATCGTAAAATTAAATTTTTCGACTCGACTCCGACTCCACCTTAAATTCAAATTTGATTTTCGACTCCGACTCGGACTCCGACTCCGACTCCACTAAAAAAATTTTCGACTCGACTCCGACTCCGGACTCCTACTCCAGCAGTCAAATTCAAAATTTCGACTCTGACTCAGATTAGTGCTACAGAGTTACAGTAAAACATTTTTTTGTTTCAACAAATTTTTTTCGCTTGCTATTTGAGAATAAAAAATATACCACATTTCCAATGAATCTAATCTCAAAATGCTATACGGTAAAGTTACCGTAAAGACAAAAAGATGTAGGCTCAAACAACATAGACAACAAAATATTTCAGTTCGAAACAATGCTATAAGCGTAATTATATGCAATTATATTTTTATTTTCATAGAAAAAACAGGCCATTATAAATTAACATTATACTTCAGTTCAATAATAATAATAATAATAATAATTAAATAATAATAATAATAATAATAATAAAAATGAATAATAATATAATATAATAATAAAATTAATAATATAATAATAATAATAATAATAATAATAATAATAATAATAGCATAACAGAATCGCTATGAAATAAAAAACAAAGAATTTCTGACAAAATTAAAAGAACTGGATTTTATAATTTAGGATATATATATATATATTATATATATATATATATATAATATATATATATATATATAAATATATATATAATATATATATAATATAATATATATATATATATATATAGTATATATATATATATATATATGCATGCCTAATTATACACAAAAACTCAGAAAATTCACTTTGAGACCTGTAATATCTATGTGCTGAACGGTTACACACGAAATTGCCCAATATCTGAACAGCATTATCCGACCATATCTAAATAACTCTTTCATAGTTAAATCAAATAATGAAACATTATGAAATTATCAAACTTTTAAAACTTAATGCCCTAATATATTTCGCCTCACTTGATGTTAGAATCTTTTGTTCATTTTAAATGCACCGGTCTTGATTACGATTGACATAATAATTAACGAAATGTATCACTCAAATAACCTACCCCCACCCAGATTATATCAGAGACATATATGAGGACTTTATTAATTTGTTGTACTCAAACACCGTTTAAATTTAAAGAAAACATAATCGACAACTGATGAGTGCGATTGGCTTCCCACTCGGACCGTACATATTGCTGACTTCTAGGCCCAATCTAGAAAAAACAAATCCTCGTGAAACAACAACTTTGAACCCCGTATTTTTAACATAGTATGCGACGACATGCTGTAAAATCATATACGAAACTTAGTTTAATAATGCTATTCCTGTTTATACAGCTCAAAATCAATGTTAATTCTGACGGCTCATAATCTATAGGCATTATGCAACCCACTGATAATGGTCTGAATATGAACTGTGGATCCTATTCACCTACTATTTACACAAAATTATTGTAAATTTTAGTTTACAGAGCATACAAAATATATTCAACTTGGAAAACTTTTGATGAAAAAATTTGCCGCATTAAGTAAAATTTAATTAGCTGTGATCATCCACAATATTCAGTTGAAAATTTTCATTAATAAAACCCATAACAAATTATATTAATAAAGAAAGTAAAAATTAATCAGGAAAATTCGGATAAATATTCTTCTTCAAACTTCCAATGCGAAGGCTTTCAATAAGGAGAGAAGTGCGCTTCGTATATTTTGAAATGTCTCACCTCAAAAACTAAGACAACCTCAAAAAGTAAGTCAGACTATACCATAAGTCCAAACAAACTGATATCTTGCTTAGCCAAGAGATGCTTTTGCCGACCAACCATCCACGCTGGGTACAATTTTAATGCCCTAGTAGACTTTTTTGTATGTCAACATATATTGGTTACACGAGAATAGTATTGTCGAACAGGGCATATTCAAAATCTCTACGTCCCAGCAAAAAATCTTTGAACATTTCAATACGGCACATGTTCAATCAACTTATTAGTAATATTTCTAAACAATTCACAATATTAACGGATCGTGTGAAGTCCATAAACTTAAAATTGCGGAGGCCTTCTACATCAAAACACGCAACCAGACATTAACATAATTTTATGTATTGATCAGTCAGACTCAATATTATTTGATTTACTTATTATATATCAATTTAAAAACTCATTCGCTTACAAGAAATAATCCTCTGAAGAGTCTCAAGTATAGAGACGAAACGCGTCGGGAAATCTATGTAAATATATCTTCTTTTTCTCCTGTATATTATTTTCAAAGATTATTTTAAGGAAATTAAATTATGTACAAAAATAAATATTTAGAACGTTGGAAATAAAATCAAAGACTTTTATAATAATAATAATAATAAAAATAATATTAATAATTATATTAATAATAATAATATAATAATATATTGAATAATAAGTTAATAATATAATAATATAATAATAAATAATAATAATAATAATGAATAGATAATAATATAATAATAATACTAATAATAATAATAATAATAATAATAATAATAACTTCTCTAAATTTTCAACTCCGACTCCACTTACACAGGAATCTTCGACTCCGACTCCGACTCCGACTCCGACTCCACTTGCACAGAGTTTTCGACTCCGACTCCGACTCCGCAGCCCTGAGAGGAACAAGAAGCAGAAAGAAGCGAAAGAAGATCACCAGTAGAGCACTTCTTACGGAAGCCTTACTGACGATCAGAGATAAGATTAGAAGAATTGAGATGTTTCCAAATCCTATTGTCAAGGATAGATTCGAACCCATTGAAAGAACACAAGCTAAAGCGATAGAACAATAGTTGGGGGGTAGAGAGTTGTCCTTTTTTTTTGGCACAGGCTGAATGAACTCAAGGTAAGTCGAAGTTTAAAGGCGTGGACGAAATAGTTTACAGGATGCAGGATGCAGGATGCAAGCTTTAAATCACCAATTTTGAGAACCACAGGAAGAATACCATCAGGACCGTACAAATTCTTATTGGTAAGCTAAGAGAAAATAGAAATAACATCTTTAGAATAAATTACAATATTAGGCGTAAATGAGCTGGAGGGAGGTGGAGTTAGGCGTAAATGAGTTAGAGTGGGTGGTATTAGGCGTAAATGAGTTCAGCTTTCGCAGAAGGTATATCGGCAGTTGTGCTATCTGACGGTACTTGAGGAGTGTAAGAGGAAGAAGAAAAGTTATAATTGACATTTTTTTTCAAAATGCCAGAAAAAACGCGTGGAAGAAGAACCAGAAAGATTATCGCGTTTTCTACGGAGAAGAGTTTTTAGTGTTACGAAGAATAGATTTTGAACGATTCCAGGATGAAATATAAGCTGCATGAGTTTCTGGAGTTTAAATCCACGGTAATTACTGAAAGCTGCGTGCAGCGTCTCTGTGGCGTACAAGCAGAGTTAAACCAAGGTTTGTTGGGTATAGTTGAAGGGAAAGAATAAGGAATGTACGACTCCATGTCAGTAGTGATTGCATTGGAAATCAAAGAAATTCGACCGCAAGTTCCATCAGTTTGCAACACCATTATTACTACTATTACTAATTATACTTCTACTACTACACCTTAACTACTAACTACTACTACTAACTACTATTTACTACTACTAATATAATAATAATAATAATATAATATAATAGATAATATAATATAATTAATAATCAATAATTAATAATAAATAAATAATAATATATAATAATAATAATAATAATAATAATAATATAATAATAATAATAATAACTAAATAATAATTAAAAATAATAATAATAATGAAATAATATAATAATAAATAATAATAAATATAATAATAATGATAATTAATAATAATAATAATAATATAATTATCATAAATTAATAATAATAATGCAATAATAATTTAAATCAATCAAATACATCAAATAATAAAATAATACATCAAAAAAAAACAAAATAATATAATAATAATAATAATCAATATAATAAATAATAAAATAATAATATAATATAAGTAATATAAATATAATATAGGAAGCTGTCATAAGTAGAATAATAATAATGTAATACTAATAGTATAATAATAGTATTAATATAATAAATAATAAATAATAATAATAAATCATAAATAAATTAATTAATAATAATGATAGGTAATAATAATAATATTAATAATATACATAATCAATCATTATAATAACTAAATAATAATAATAAATAATAATAATTAATAATAATTACTTAATAAGAAATAATATAATAATAATAATAATCAAAAAATAAAAAAAAAATAAAAAAAAGAAAATTATTCTCAGTACATTGATCATAGTTTTGCTTAACTGCTATCACAATTAATACAAAGAAAAAATGAGAGAACTCCTACTATTATAATATTAGCTTTAAAACCACTTCCACCACACGAAGGCATACTAATATTCTTAATAATTAATAATAATAATAATTACATACAATAATAAAATTAATAATTAATATAATAATTAATAATAATTAATAATAAATAATAATAATAATAATAATAATAATAAATATAAATAATAATTAATAATTAATAATAACAATTATAATCTAATAATAATAGTTAAATAAATAAATAATAGTTAATGATAATATAATAATAATAAGTATAATAATAATAAATAATTAAATAATAATATATAATAATATAATAATAATATAAGTAATAATAATTAATATAATAATCAATAATAGAATATAATAAATAAATAATATAAAATTAATAATATAATAATAATAATTATAACAACTTAAAATAATAATAAAAATAAAAATAATAATAGAAAAAAGAATAATAATAAATAATAATGAATAATAATAATATAATAAAATAATAATAATAATAAATAATATTAATAATATAATAATTAATAATAAATAATAATAATAATAAAATAATAAATAAAATAAAATAAATAATATTAATAACATAAAACTAACAGATATTATGATGATAAACACTTACACATTATAACTATTTAAAATACAAGTACTAAAAATAAATGATGAATAATAAAATAATAACAATAATAATAATAATAATAATAATAATAATAAATTAATGAATAATAATAATATAATATAATAATAATAATAATAATAATAATAAATATATAATAATAAAATAATAATAATAATATAATAATAATAATAATAAATAATAACATAATATAATAAAAATATATAATTAAATAATAATTAATAATAATATAAATAATAATATAATAATAATAATTAATAATAATAATATAAATAATAAATTATTAATAATAAATATAATAACTAAAATAATAATAAACTAAAACTAACCAGTATTAATGATGATAAACACTTCACATTATAACATATATTATATATCAAGTACAAAAATAATAATGATAATAATAAATAATAATAATAATATTAATACATAATAAGAATAATAATAAATAATAATATATAATAATAGAATATAATATAATAATAATAATAATAATAATAAATAATAATAAATAATAATATAATAATAATATTAAATTATAATAATAATAATAATAATATAATATATAATAATAATAATAATAATCAATAAATAATAATAATAATAATAAATATAATAATAATCAATAAATAATAATAATAATAATAATAAATAGTTCATAATAATAATATAATAATAATATAAAATTAATATAGATAAATAATAATAAATAATTAATAATAAATAATAATAAATAATAATAATAATAATAATAATAGTAATAATAATGAATAATAATAATGAAATAATAATAATTAATAATATATAATTAATAATAATAATTATAATAAGTAATAATAATAATGATAATAACAATAATATAATAATAATAAATAATAATTTAATTAATAATAATAATATAATAATAATAATAATTAATAATAATATATAATAATAATTAATAATAAATAATAATAATATATAATTAATAATTATAATAATAATGATAATATGGATGATAATAATAAAATATGATAATAATAATTAATAATGAAAAATAATAATAAATAATCAATAATATAATAATAAATAATAAGAATAATAATAATATAATAATAATAATAATAATAATAATAATAATAATAATAATAATAATGAATAATAATTAATGTAATAAAATATTTATAACATAATTATAGTAATAATAATAATAATAATAATAATAAAATAATAATAATAATAATAATATATATAATAATATAATAATAATAATAATAATAAATAAAATAATAATATAATCAATAATAAGTAAAATAATAATGAAATATAATATAATACATAATAATAAATATAAATAGATAATAATAATAATAACAATAATAATACCGACAACCACTATTAGTACACTGTTAGGTATATATTAGTAATAATATAGTAAATATAACACTTTGTAATAAAACATAATAGTAATAACTAATAATACTTTACACATATAACTAATCTAATAATAAAATATATATAAGAATAATTTTAATGTGCTAATTAATTAAATAATATAATATAATTTAATAATAATATAATAATATTTAATAAATAATAATAATAATAAATAATAATTATTTAATATGACATATATATAATAAGAAAATAATAATACAGGTTATATTGGATATTCTAACATGCCTCAAACCTCTATCATTCATTGGACTGTTTAATTCTAAGGAAATATTGAGAGACTAAAGAAAATTATTAATTTGACTGCATATAGGAATCGTCACCATCGTCCGTAGAATAGACCTAACCGAGGGTAGAAAGTCCGCCAGTTATTGTATATAGATTAAAAGTAAGCTTCGTAGATAAATTTGCTTACGAAAAACGGACCCAATAGGTGAATTGACTCCTGTAATTTTTTTAGGGAGATTATTCCACAAATCTTTGCCCTTATATGAGATGGCCTTCCGCGATTTCGTTAGGGTGAATTTTGCTTTTGTCTAAGGTATGGGAATTTGTTCTACGGAGATTGTTTGTTCTTAAGTTTGGTTATTGTACAAGTTGTTAGTCAAAAGATCACTTTGCAGTTCACAGTTGTGAATTTTAAAATGTTGGCTCTATATACCGATTGTATAAATTCATTAAGTTCCTTTAGTATTAGACAAATTTTTAATAGTGGGGTTTGTGTGTTCAACGATAGTTTCGGGCCTCGATAATCGAACGGAATATT
>JABUQX010019511.1:12500-20000 GCA_015478945.1 Trachelipus rathkii | reverse complement strand
GAAATTAACGATGAAAAGATCATTACGTTTCTAGTACAAACCACAGTTAGTAAAAGTCTGAATATTTCTATTCGAAGTTTATCAAAAATTAAAATGAATAGCTAAACAATAGTTTTCATTACGAATGTTCATTCGTATCCCCATCATTAATGGCACAACAACTTCTCTGGATTGAAGGAGTTCCGATAGAGGTAGTGTTCTAAGTGTTTTACTATTTGCTCTCGGATTTAATCATATCGTTAACTTCTATCTCAGCGAGGTCAATTTTTCTCTCTATGTTGATGACCTTGCGCAATATATAGCTGGTGAAGCTGCCTTTTCTCTAACGAAAACTTCAATTAGCTATTTGAGAATATTTCACAATGAGGTAACTCCCATTGACTTCCATTTCTCTCCCAACAAAACCTCAGCAGTGCTTTTTAAGATAAAAGGGAATTGAAGAACCTGCATCTTCTTTCCAGCGAAACTACACCTTATATGGTCAGCCCATTCCTGAACTTTACAACGTCAAATTCTTAGAAACTCATTTACTTGGGAAGTAGGCAATATAATCTTGTGGAGCAACTATTAAAATCCTGCGTATGAATTAGTCATCTCGCCTCAAAAATCTTGAGGTGCTCACCGCATGTCTTTTCGCTCTCTAATATCGCCCTAGTCGTTCGACTGGACTATGGCTGTTAGTATATGGTCAGATCGCCACAACTCTAACTGTACACTTGTTAAGATCTTATCCAAAACGAGGCGATTCGTATCTCACTGGAACCTTCTATCGTCCCCGGGTTGAGCTTGAGTTGGAATCCAATGTGATGCAACTCTCTCTTCGAAGGGAATAATTCATGTGCACAAGTATCTTCGCTTTCAAACCCCAGTACCGTCTGCTCTGACACCGAGTCTAGCAGGAATTACCTCAGAACCTAATTTCTGGCGATTTGCAAACACAGGTTCATAAACATCATTAAATTTTCCTTAATACATCCCTTTCAAAAGAGTGCTGCTTTCTCTAACAGAGGGCTATTACCTGCGCTATTCCCGGCTCCAACCATTTGGCCTATGACCTGCTCTACTACACAAATCTAGCCAACCCTGCTGTTGTTTTTTTACAGTTGGTCCCACCACTCACGGGCAGGCCCTATTCAAGGAGGAGTGTTGCAACTCAGATATTCATTCAACATACGCAAACTACAGCAGATGGCACAAAACGCGGCTTAAAAGTGAGGAAGATTTAAATCAGCAGGAAACACAGACAGATGGAAGAGAAGAAATTCACGATACAGAGGTGGCAGGAACAAGAAGGAAACACCGCAGCGGAACTAGCTGGAAGTTACACCAATATCAAACAAAACTCAGCGCTGACACAGCACCTTGGCTACGAGAACGTCGTAACAGGTGGTGGTACCGCGAACCAGTGATAAGCTCCCTTGAGCACCTGCCGCTTCGGTTACCTTATAGAAAGAGATAAAGCACAACTTTCGACGGCGACAAAAGGACAGCAGTCAAGTGAAACTGGAAAGTGACAGAAGCAGTTTTATAGCCTTTGGCCTTGACTCGCCTATACCAAAGCCCGGGTGACATGAGCCCCTTCCCAGATTATGAGATCAGTTACTCAATACAAGGACGGATGAGACCCTTGGTATAAGCTGGAGCAACTGAGAAGAGGAATAAAAGTCTCGCAGTCTAAAGAACTCCCAGTTTCTTTGAGGGCCGCCCTAGCAACCGTTGTGATGTGAGGTTTTCCAAGACATTTTTTTGTTATTGTTAAGGCCAAGGATGTTTTATTGTCAAACTGGAGAGACGAGGAGAACCGTCGAAAGAGATAGAAATATAGGATGGTTGTTCTTAGAGAGGTGGGATTGTGGAAGGTTGGGTTTGTGTTTAAAGGAATTGATTCACAAGGTTAAGAGCGACCCCACCAGGAATTCTATCCCAGGATCAAGCGAAGGATAGATCGGAAGATTAAGACAAGAGGAAGTCTGACAGACAAAGAGGAGCAGAAATTGAAATGAGGTGAAGTTGAAGGGCCAAGTTCATCGGATACGAGTGACGATAGAAGATTTAGATGTGCAGAGTTGAAGAAATCATTAATGAAAAAGATAGGAATAAAGTAAGGAGATAAGAAAGTACCCTGAGGGAATACAACTATTGATTAGAAAAGAAGAAGGAGTCGCCCCATCAAACTGCCGATATTGAGCGATTTGAAGAAAAAAACTAGACCATAATAGGCAAAAGAGAAGAGGGAAACCAAAGGAAGGGGAGTTGGAGAGCAGCGGAACGTGCCGTACCCGGTCAAATGCCTTGGATACTGTCAAGCGCCACCACGCAAGTCACCAGTAGTTCCTGAGGGCGAAAACCATAATCAGTTAGATAGGAAAGATGTCACCACCATTAGACCTCGAACGCCGAAAGACGTACTGGCGATCGGAAAGAAAGTGAATGAGATTCCAATGATCTAAGAAATGAGAGTTGAGAAGGGTCTCAAAGATCTTAGATAGATACAAGTTAGAGCTATACGGCGATAGTTAGAAGGATCAGAGCAGGCTTCCTTTTTTCGGAATAGGATTGGAACATGTGCGTGCTTCCAAAGAATTGAGGGAAAGTATTAGTATGAGAATAGACATAATTGAACGAGGGGCTGGGTCAGCACGAAGGCACACTCCCTCGAAAACTCTGGGAGGAATGCCATCCGGGCCACCCGCATACTAACGTTATAGATTTCAGAGCCCATGCCACGATCACAAGTAATCAAGCAAAGGCATGGAATGAGGAAGAGGGAGGAGGAGGGAGGGAGGAGGGAGGAGGAGGAGGAGGAGGAGGAGGAGGAGGAAGGAGGGAAGGAATGTCAGAATCAGTACTAGGGTTGAGTTTGAGGAATAGGGGCGAAGAATTATTGGCCTTTCAGTTGGAGAATAGCAATAAGAACCATCAGATCGAATAAGAGGAGGAAGACAGATTTACAGAAGTTGTAGAGATGTTTTTGCAAGAGGCCAGAAAGATTTATCAGTAGGAGAAATCAAGGGGAGGTTAGCGCACTTTTTGTTTGATTGAAGTCGCTTTGTTCGACGAAAGAGTATCCCTGCAACGATTTCTAGCTGATATGAAATTAGCTAAGAGTGATAGAGAAGACGGAGGAATTTATTCAAACCCTCGATACGCACTGTATCTAGCCTGAATGGCCAGAGGGCAAGCACGATCGAACCATGGATTATTGAGGACAGCAAAAGATTTAGTCGAAGAAGAATGAACTGCTCATCCCATCAACGATTACAGCTCTCACCTTATACGGCAGAAAAGCCGAAGCGTCACCAGAGTCAAGCAGTCATTCCAAATTTATAGCTTGATTGTAAGAAGGATTGCAATGGCACCCCCAATCGGCCAATCAAGTGCCAGAAAAAAACTATAAGGGACTGGATGGAGCGTTATAGAGAAAGTATTAAATTGAGAGATTAAGGTTGTAGTCAGATTTACCGATAGGAGCGAAGTGGTGTATTTTTAAGATGAGAAGGACTAGGTGACATGTAAAGTGTGTTCAAGAATTAGGTTTGGGACGATCCGGAAATGTGTGTGGTTTTCTTTAATTAGTTGACATCAGACTTTGAGAATACTGAATTTTCGGCACATCCTCAAGACCTAAATCAGTATAGAGAGACCGACCATTCCATGTTGCTGTACATTGAAATCACCTAAATAGAAGACCTCAGTATATTTGGATGAGAAGATAAACAGTCTCGTGAGAAGTAGTAAGTATCAAAAAAAGCGTGAAAATCTGTATGTTTTAGGGGAAAGTATCAAAAAATGGGAGATGTAGAAGAGAAGTAGTAGAGTCTTGTTAAATGCTTTCAATTTCCTAATTCTCACTCCGAGTTCACAGTGAATTTTACTTAGTGCTACTGAACGGCTCCCAAAACAGGGAGACGCTATGAGGGCGTCTGAACCGCAAACTCTCCATATCTTCACCTCATTGCTACAATTTTTATTGCGAATTAAGGCTATAAATGGTTGACCCTTTCTCGAATTTCTATCCTTAACCACAACACTCTTATGTCATTTTTACTCAGGATTCGCACTCGCGCGCTCCAAGAAGCTTAAAACCAATTTTCTAAAACACAATGGTATCCGCGACAACATTTTGCGGCTGCTCCACTCCCGTAGAAACAAATTCCTTATCATGTTGGACCCCTCTCATGTAGGGTAATAGGCAATGAAAATCGCCGTGAAGAGGCAAAATGGTCTCTTCTTTTTTTAGGACGTTCCAGTACCTCCTGGATAGCCATTCGATAAAGGGGCACCGTCCATCAACTGAATGCTATTACTTGCTCTCCGACAGGCTTTATAACGGGAAATATAAAGCGAGCATTGGTGACGTTGTCGAAATTCCTCTCACCGACGGGAAAGCGCTTACATGAGGTGATAAGTTGACAGCCTCCCAATTGGCACACCAAATCACTCACAGTCACTATATGTCACAAGACCCTCCCATTCTTGCAATTTTGACGGCGCCTTGCTCGCGAATCTGTTCCGTATATCTTCATGATTGTTTCCAACTTGATCCCATTGGCCGTCGTTTCATTTTTCCTAATTTATGATCATAAAACCTTCTAGAAAGATTCATTCCCATATCTTATCTGATCTTCCCACTTTAGCAATAACTCTATTTTCTTGTATATGCTGTCATACAGATTGATATTCAATACAACAAATGAAATTGCAATGTCATCTTAGGTTCTCATATACAAGTAAATATCTACGGTTAAATTATTTTTTATTTTTTTTTGACTGAATATTATTTCGACCATTCACTAGTTTTCTGACATTATAAATATGTATGAGCCAGGACTCACCCATGGAGTTGATTATTTAACCAAGTGTGGCCGCTTCTCTAGCCGTGGTGGGTCTGTGTACATTGACTAAAAAAATGGTAACATAACAAATGTAACCGAACCAAATACAATTTAAGAGGAAAGATCTCAATACTCGTCTCTCATCATCATTTTTTATTCCCATTGCACTGTTCCATTGATCTGAGAATAATATATAACACTCTCTACAGAGTTATTACGAGAGGATGACAAAAAAGGCTTGCCGATTTTCATTAATGATCAAATCAATTAATTCAATTGGAGTTACAATGATACAACTGGATTCTCTTCTTTTCTCCATCTTTACACTGGAAGGAATTCAATATTATCTTTGAGCGGGCGTATGGCAGAGAACTTCATTAAGTTCTTAAACCGTTAACATAAATTCAGCAGTAACGTCAATGTATTATGAGAGTTAACGAACTTTAATTCTGGCTGTTAGTTTATTTAGTTTCTTTACTACTGAGCCGATGGTTTTTTGGGATTAAAGTGTTCCGCAATTGACCTATATTTGATAACAACTTCGCTGACTTTCTTGTTTGAGATATTCCAACAGATCTAAATGTTGAATGAGCGACGGACGTTTAGGTGTTGATTTCATCAAGAAAGAAACAGAATTTTCTCTATATTAGCACCAGCCTCTCCCATGACACAGTGAACATCAATTTTTGGAGATAGGTTTCCATTTCAACAAATTCATAAATACGTCACTCAGATATTACCTGTATGACGTTCAGTGAGAGGTCCAGAGCACGACACAAATTTGACTTCTGAAATAATTGGCCAACGGATCATGATACTCACGAAGGAACAAAGAAATCTGATTGAGATCTAACCATTCGATCGGTGGAGAAGCATAATTGGATGATAAATTTGATAAAGGTTATTAATTCTGAAACTTTTTTTTTCAAACTACCATACTTTTACTTTCAAATAATATCTCTGTTGTATTTCCTTTGAGTAGTGTGTTAAAAGAGACCGACACTTTCGTTAGCCGTAAAAAAAACAAGAATTTCAACGTGACAGAAAATCATCCATTACTATAATTTTTGTAAATTTACTATATCTATCCTTTATGATTTTTTCGTTATTGTCCCATATATTTGTATTTTATATGTTTTAAGATTCTGCTTCGTTCTTTAAAGCTGGATTGGGATCCTTCCTTTTACTATTTTCCATGTCTAATTTTCCTTTGTGTTTGTTCGTTAGATAGTTCTTCCCGGATGTCTTTCATTCTTATACAAGAGAATAATTCGATTGCAAAGTGTAACGGTTTGCCGTTGTCATGGGACAATCATCGATAGTATAATCCCAAAAACCACACTGGATCTAAGGATACCATTTGCCGAATTGCTTCAACAAGTTGATTTCTAGGCGGAACAATACTCACGAATTACGAGACTCTCAATATTAACATTCTACGATTTCGATTGCGACTTAAATTAACTGTCACGTACCTTTCAAACGGCATTAGTCAACTCTTCTAGTCAATTTCTGACAAAAGTTCAGATATATTTCTAAACAAGTATCCATCAGAACACATTTTCTAATCGCATTTCGAGTTTCCGAGTGCGAATGCAAATGATGTTACAGCTATTTTTTAATATTTGCGAATGCGAAAGTCAATGCGAATATTTAAAAACAAGGGAATATATATACTATATAAAATAATATATATATATATAATATATATATAATATATTATAATATATATATTATATATATAATATATAATATAATACATATATATAATATATATATATATATATACTATATATATATAATATATAATTATAATATATACTATATATATATTATATAATTAATAATATATTACATATGTAATATATATATATTATATATATATAGAAAAATATAGAATATTTTTTCTACCGGATATTACATTTTTATATATATTAATTATATATATATATATATTATATATATTATATATATAATTATATATATATATATAATATATGGGTGTGAGCGTGTGACGTGTGGTAGTGGGTGTGGGTGATGGGTGTGACGTGTGGGTGTGAGGCATAGTGTGTGTGGGTTGATGATGTGTGGGTGTAGGTGTAGCGCTGTGTGTGTGTGTGTGGTGTGGTGGTGTGGGTGGTGTGTATTATTCTTTTTGGAATCTTCTCAAAAAAAATAGTCGCTTTTAATTGTCGTACTTTCTAAGCATTTTTTTTTTCTGAAATTTTATTTACAAAATTAAGATATAAGTACGGTGTATATACTGCAAGCAAAAATGTTATATTAAGGGTAGTTTGGAATAGGATAAGGGAGTGGCGGTTTCCAGGCTTTAACCAGTTGGCAGTACATGAAGATTGGCATGCTCATTAAGTCTGAGGCTCAGAGAGTGCATTAGAAGAAAATGAGACTGTGTAGAGGGTGTGTACAGAAACCCTTTTCAATGGGAGGGAGTATATGTGATTGAAGAGATCAGAAGAGAGCAGTGTCTGCTATAATAGCGATGAAATAAAGAGCGACGCAACACAATTTGATTGATCCAGATGCGTGAGGCATACTCTGTGCAGGAGCGAACGACAACCTATAAAGATCAAACAACTTGAAGGTGGCGCTTGAAGAAAATTCTGAATTGAGCCTCAGAAACCAACACCCAACCGTTAGAAGCTTG
>JABUQX010019511.1:0-5000 GCA_015478945.1 Trachelipus rathkii | reverse complement strand
TTAATAATTATTATAACTTACTTACTTACGTCTTCCCTCAGGAAAGCCTAGGGCCTGTCAGCGGAGACAGCATCGATTTCCACGCAGTCTTTTCCAGAAGTACTACACATCCTCCAATATATATATATATATATATATATACTTATTATATTATATATATATAATATATATTATATTTACTATATATATATTAATATTATATATATATTATTATATATATATATAATATATATATATATATAATATAAATAATAATAATAATAATATATAAATAATAATAATAAATAATAATAATAATCATATAATAATAATAAATAATAATAATAATAATAATAATAATAATAATAATAATAATAATAATAATAATAATAATAATAATAATAATAATAATAATAATAAATAATAGAATAACATTGAACATTAGAAATATAAGAGGACAGTAGAGCAACACTGGCAATATCGAGACTATCCCATCAAACCATAATGAACCTAAATCACCAAAAGCCTCATGCAAATCCACAAAGCACGCTAGGGTTTGTCAATAACTTACATAGTTATACATAAAAATTTCACTAAAGGAAAAAAACTATAAGCTAAAAATTACATTGCTAACCACCACTACAAACTTAATAACTTTTGTTATGGGTCATAACATGCAGTTATTCTTCATAACCACATGTAACTAAAAACCGGCAATTTGGCTTCGTCAAAAGCAAAAATATACTATATGGAGTAGTGGATGAACATCCGCGCCAGGACAGCTTTTTCTCCAAAAAAGTATAAGAGTACAAGGTCTGACTTGGAATATAAGCTATGTAGGGGATAGGCTCGAATCCGTGTAAATTTCAAGTCGGTGGGATGTAGTATAGAGGGGTGTCACCCCTGAGGGTGGATGCCGATATTGCGCTTACGCCCTTGTGGCGTGATCTGAATGGATGAGTTTAGGCCTAAATAGCATTAGGTTCGAGCGTGATGACGTAATCTCGTCGCAGACGAGATTACGTCAGCGCGCGAGAGCGCGCGCGCACATACACACACACACAATTATTATATTTACGTCGAAGAAGTGATCCCCGAGGGGATCACTTCTGAGTTGGGTTTTTTAAGCCTTTTTGGTCATGCTTCAGCGATCCGAGCGCACTGCACTTGCACTGCCCGGTCCGCACCGCCCTCGCACCGTCCTCTGGCTCACTATATCTATATAAGTTAGAGTTATCGTATCGTGACTAAAATTTTGAGTGTTAAGTGGTGTAGATGGGCAGAGTGATCTCGTCGTAGACGACGTTACGTCCCCAAGGGTCCCCCGAAAGGGAGGACCCACCCCCTTCAAACATTAAATATTGATGTAGAAGGCTGAAATTTTGATAGTGTATAGAAGAAGGAGAAATTTCTAGAAATACTTGATATGTGAATCTGTGGAGGTGGCTCCGGCACCGTGCTGGAGCCACTGCAGTGCCGAGTTAATTAAACAAGTCGATATAACAACACTGTAGGTTGTACGCATTATTTGGGTGTTTTCAAGGTCGTAGAGCTCGAATATGATGGTTTATAAGATCGTGTGGGGTGTCTAGGACCCCCATTAGGGGTCCCGACTGAAAAAAAGAGCACAGAGTGCAAAAAAAGGTCGAAGGGAGAAAAGAAGGATGAGAGATGAACAAAGGACGAGGGAAAGAATGGGAGAAGAATCTGACTCAGAGGAGTAGAAGTTGACAGCTGCACTGGTTGCGAGCTCCGTGCGGTGACCGAGTTTATTAAATATTTGTGTAAATGATTACAATATTGGTGTCCTTCTATATGTTATCGAACCCGTAGATTTTCAATTATTTATCTTTTTCTACTCAAAAATAAAAATAAATAATCAATAAATAAATAAATAAAATTTCTTATTCTTATTATGTTTATAACTTTCAAATTTACGTTTTTACATACCAAGAAGTAAAATCACATTAATCTCGACAAACCACATCACCAGCATCAACACCTTCCCTCCTGACCCATCGATGATCTATTGATCTTTTTGATTAAGGTCACATTTCGAGTTATTCTTTTTGGATAAACATAACATAAATAAGTTCTTATATACAAAATCAAACAATATATGTTGACGTACAAAGTTTTCACATTAATAAAGCTTACTTATCATCATCTGAACTATGAATATAACCCACCAAAGACAAACTTAGCACATCTTAAAAAGGAATAAATTGTTAACGTTAACAAAAGTTCACTAACTTAATCACCAGTAAGTAACTAATATAGATACAATACGTAACCATACTTAACTTTTCTACATATCGCTGTTATTTTACATTAAGACTGCAATATTTAACAAAAATGTACCATAACCGTGTGTAATTATCATACAGACCTGAGTATTCTCTAACGTAACAAAAGTTTTTCAACATTACTTAAAGGCTAACATAGCAAATTCAACTGGAACTATAAAATAAATGTTACACAACAAACCTAACATCATCTAAGCACGAATAAGCAGCCCCCCAGCAATACAAAAGTACTGCATTTAACACCAGTAAAGTTAACTAACATAGCATGCAAATACGTAACTTATTTCACTGTCACAGCATGTCCTCTAAACGATAACAATGTTAATTTTACTTTAAATGGTAATATGTAACAAAATTTACCATAACCTTGTTGTAACTATCATATAGACCGACGAAAGTATGCAGTCTTCGTCACAAAAGTTTTCATATTTAATAAAGTGCCATTAACATTTACTCAGAACATAAGAATATAATAGTACAAAGGCAAACTAGACACATCTTAAACAGAATAAACCGTTAACGTTAACAAAGATCCATACTTAACACCAGCAAAGTAACTAACAAGGACTCACAAAAACAAATCTCATTTCATACTATAATCAGCCATATTCTCCAACCCATACAATTGTGTTAATTTTACCTTAACATAGTAATATTTAACAAAAAATTAGCATAACCTTACCTTAACAGATAGATCCCTAATGCGGTTATGGCAAACAAAGTTAAAGTTATTTACATCTCTGTAAGTTAATATGGCATAACGTACTTAACACACAACAAACTAGAGATACATAAACAGCGTATCATAACAACTTAGCAATAACGAACATAAGGCCGGGAAGTTAAACAAGTTTTTTTTTCAATTTTTTATAACATATTATTTCAATTAAAAGCAGCGTCTTTAATTATAAATACACAAAGGTTTATTTCTTAAATTATTAATTCATCGTTAGATCAGGAGCCGAACATAGGATTTCAAGGTTGGGTACCTCGATTCTATATATCTCTCCTAAAGAGGTCGACACCCTTCGGGTGAAACGAATTAAGTATAAGGTCTTCAGCAGCACTAACCATTTTTCGAGTATGCTTTTGATGTTCAGCAGCATATTCTTTCATACACAGAGAGAAGTAACAACTCATCCAAGCTGATAAGTATGCTAAACGCATTGCCTGTAATACTGGCATTTATACGGGAAACCACATGTTACGGTGTCAAATATCATAGATTACACCATATGCTAATACTGTTAGTCCTCAAAGTTATGTCACATCGAGAATTGCGATGTAATGTTTTTTATTTAAGCAATGCTGTAATATTTTCAGGTGTTCGAACTGTGAAACCCATATACATGTGCGATAGAAGGTTACACAATCGATGGGTTTCCAGTAAGTGGACGTACATCAGGGTATTTAATCAATGTACACGATGAGAACACCAACGCTGTATTCTATATCAGAACCACTATATGTTTGTCTCGTCCCAGTTAGATATTCTCGCACTAAGCGTTGATCCTTTCGGAATAACTAAGCACTTAATCAATCTTTACCATGCAGCAGCATGTCGTAATCTGATCGAAATCCATCAGGCACAAACGGAAAGGTCTTTCATTTTACCCTTGTAGAAATACAAGGCACACGCGTAACGGACTGCTCCATTTGGATCGTCACTATACTAAATATTAATATTGACACACATTGGGTTTAGGTATTAACGGAAGTCCTCGTGAACGGATATGACTAACAACAGACATGGTAGGAGATGAGAGAAGATTGTCATCCTAACCCAGCTACGACGAAAAAATGTCCTACTGACGGGAATGGAATGCCGGTCAACAACACCCTTACTTACGTAATGAGGATTCCTTTCTTCTCAGCCCCAATCAGAAGAAGAGTAAACAAGATACAACGACAATTGCACGAACCATATAAGTTCAAAGGGTATATATTTTTTCGCTACGAACACACAACTACAACAACAACCAACAACAACAAACAACAACAGCCACCAGCAACAACAACCAAACAGCAACAATAAACAATGTACAAGAAATAACGTTTTTATATACCACAACCAACGAATATGCTGTAACTCGTGCTACATATTTTTTTCACATTAATAAAGCTAACAATAGCTTACAGAACTAAGAATAATACTTTGTACAATAACGAAAATCCTAACACCCTTACGCGGGAATAAACAATAACATTTGAACAAAGTTCAATACTTAACAGCGGTAAAGTACCTAACACAGCATACAAAACGTACCTGATTCACTTTTTCAGCATATCTCAACATATCAATGTTAACTTTCAATTAAACACGACATTACGTAACATTTAGAGTATCATACAAAACATTAAGCAATAGTAAAACCAGGAATATTTTTAGGCTTAATATCTCTTTTTAGACTACACCCCCTTTTCAGAAAATTTCAACATGAAACAGAAAATGATTTTTCATGCTTTATCCAATTTGCATAAAGTGAATGCAACATAATACCTATAATTATATTTATTTAAACAACTGGTAGGTGGCAACGGACTGCGATCACACCAGAGGTGATTGGCTCGCACAATTGTATAGATTAGAGGCGAGTTATATATACAATCAACGTATAGCATACCGATGGTCTAATTCTTAATCAAGAGCTCTTATAATCACATTTAAGAACACATTTCGTTAGATCGTTGTCTATTTCGAATAATATCTCTCTG
>JABUQX010019510.1:32500-40521 GCA_015478945.1 Trachelipus rathkii | reverse complement strand
CGATGTACTTCGTTCAGTAGATTGAACCGTTTTCGCATTTATCGTGAAAACGCTTTCGCGTTTTCGTGCCGCACTTCGAAGTCGCGCTGAAGCAGGGCTTGCTATCGGGCCTAAATATTCCTGCACCTTCCACTTGGTCAGAAACCATACAAATACTTTCCCGACCAATTACATAAGGATAGAGGCTATGTGGTAATAACTTAAATAAATATTATATATATATATATATATATATAATATATATATATACTTATATATATATATATATATATATAACTCATATATATATATATATACTATATACTGCTACTATATATATATATATATATATATATATTGGGTTGGCTCGTAAGTCGTGAGCGTTGCTGCCTACTACCATCTAATTCTTGCCAGGAATGCTAATGGCCTCGGAGAAAGGTCGTGATCGCCGCAAAGCGACCTTCCCAACCCTCGGCAAATTGGCTATGAATCGTATGGGTACTTGGATGTCAGAGGAATAAATGTTGAGGAGAAGAGGAGAGAGGTGATGGATGTATTTAGAAAGGGCAAATTTGATTTGCTCACTGTGTCTGAACAAAGATGAAAGGAAAAAGGTGAAAATAAGTGGTGTGATGTGAAATGTTATTGCGTGCTGTGGTGTGGAAGAGAATGAGAGAGGAAGAAGGAGTTTACCAATTTTGATGAAGGTGACCTGTAGGTATGAAGCTATGGTAGGCTTTGATTGTGAGTCCTAGAATTCTAATGGTTAAATTTAAGTTTGAAAAGTCCAAGGTATGTGTGGTTGTAAAGTATGGTCCATCTGAGGGAAACGTTGAAGAGAGTACGATTTTTTGGGATAATCTGTGAATGATGTTCTGGATGGGGTGAGTAGGAGTTTCAGATTGATAGTTTTGGGGGACCTGAATGGTTGGATAGGTGATCAAAAGGATAACAGATTGTTGGTTTTGGGGTGGCCGGGGAAATGAGAATGGTAGGAAGGTGATTGATTTCTGTGAGGAGAGAGGTATGTGTGTAAGTAATACTCTTTAAACACAAGAGTATCCATAAGTATACTAGAGTTGGTGTAGGTAGAGATGGTATCAGAAGTGAAAGAAGTATGATTGATTTGGAGTGTTGGTGAAGAAGGAGATGTTGAAGTATGTGTTGGATGTTAAATCAGTTAGGGGTTTAGGAGTGGGATTATCGGATCATTATGTTGATTTATGTAAAATTAGAGAAAGTTGAGTAGGGGGCTTGGATGGGAGAGGAAGGTGATGGTGATATGAAAGGAAGTAGGTAAAATTAAGAGGGAGAAAGTTAAGTGTGCAAGATAATAAGGATAAGTATGTAGAGCGCTCGCTAGTAAAACGGTTGAATGTGGTACAAGTTGATACTGAACAAACCTGGGGGCAAATGAAGGAAGCAATTGGTAGTGCAAAGGAAGTGTGTGGATGTGCTAAGGTAGGAAGTAAGAATGTTAACAACGAATGGTGGATGAAGAGGTGATGAAAACGGTTAAAGGTAAAAAGAAACGTGGTTGAATGTACTAAAGCAAATGATGAAGATTCAAAAGAAAGATTTGGAATTGTATAAGGAGGAAAAAAGAAATACTAAAAAGGTGTATACGTAGGAGAAAACAAAGGGGAGTAAATGAACAGGATTTGGAAGGAGGATGAATGAGGGACATACAAAAATAGGAAGCTCTTCTGGAAGGAAACGCAAAAGGTTAGAAATGAGAATAAGGGGAATCTCTGCTTAGAATAATGAATAAGGGATGGTGCTTTTGTAACTGATAGAGGAAATGGATGTGAGGGGAGTGTGGAAAGAACACTTGAAAATCTGCACAATATTAACAGTAATATTGAGGTGTTAGTGAATGTGTGCGGTTTTGATGGTGTAAGAAGAAATAAGGTATTTTGGGGATGAGTTAATTAGTTAAAAGGGTGGTAATAGGTAGAATGAGAAAAGTTGAAGAATGGTAAATCTGCAGGTATAGATGAAATTACTAGTGAAATGATCAAGAACGGAGGCGAGATGGTGATTGATTGGATTTGGAAGTTGTGTAATAAAGCGTTTATGGAGGTATAGTTCCAAGGGATTGGAGGAGAGCGGTAATAGTACCCTTATATAAGGGTAAGGGAGAAAAGGGGAACTGTAGAAATTATAGGGGAATAAGTTTATTGAGGTGTTGTAGGGAAGGTATATGCTTGTATTTTCGTCGAAAAAGGCCGTCGAGTGACTGAGGGACTGATTGGTGAAGAACAAGGTGCGTTTAGGAGTGGTAGAGGATGTGTGGATCAAATCTTTACATTGAAACAAATGATTGAGAAAATGAGGGAAAAGAAGAATAAATTATATTTAGGTTTTATGGATTTGCAACAGGCGTATGATAGAGTTAATAGGGAAGCGTTATGGCAGGTGTTAGTGATATATGGTGTTGGTGGTAGGCTTCTGAATGGAATCAAAAGTATGTATGACGATAATGAAGCGTGTGTAAGAATAAATGGTGTCAATGGTGATTGGTTTAGGATTAATAGCGGAGTAAGACAGGGTTGTGTTATGTCTCCTTGGTTGTTCAATTTGTATATGGATGGGGTTATGAAAGAATTTGAGGTGGGGATGGCAGGAAATGGTGTTAGAATGGTGGAGAATGGAGTTGAGTGGAGGGTGCCCTACCTATTATATGCGGATGATTTAGTTTTGTATGGCGAATCTGAAGTTTGAGAGGATTGATAGAGATTTGGCAGGGTGTGTTAAAAGAAGGGTTGAAAGTAAGCACGTGGATAAGAGGAGCCAAGGTTATGGTTGTGAGTGAGGACACTCCTCAGTGTGAGGAAGCTGTTAGATGGTGAGCAGCTAGAACAAGTGTCTGAGTTTAAATATTTAGGGTAAATATGTTGGATGAGAAGGAACGGACGATGCAGAGTGTAGTAGAGAGAAAGTTGTGAATGGCAGGAAGGTGGCTGGTGCAATTAAATCACTGGTGGGATGTGCAGGGACTAAGTCTTGAGTGCTAGGGTCTTACATGAGGGGGTATGTTGTTACCTGTGTTATTGTATGGTAATGAGACTATGATTCTGGAATAAGAAGGTATAGATCTAAAGTTCAAATGTGTTCAGATGGATAATCTTAGGGGTGTGCTAGGTGTGAGAAGAATTGATAAAAGAGAGGAATAGACGTATTAGAGAGTGGTGTGGTGTGAAGAAAGGGTAAATGAGAGAAAAAATGAGAATATGTTGGGATGGATTTGGTTATGTGGAAAGGATGAATGATAGTAGGTTGGTTAAGCGGATGTATAGTGGTGAGTGTGTTGGGAACCGACCGGCTGGGAGACCGAAGAGAAAGTGGATTGAGTCGGTGAGCGAATGTCTGAAGGAGAGAAATGTGAGTTTGGCAGAGGCGAGAATAAGGTGCATGATAGGAGAGAATGACGGGGGTTTTGTATGGGGGCATGGTTGTGGCCCCACCTGGGCCAGGGGATGAACCCACACTTTGACGACTTCTCATAGTCGTGGACCACTCCCATGATGCTCTAGGGTGAATTTTCTGTCTGTGACTTGAGCTCTCACTATTAATGGTACAGAGGGGGCGGTAAGGCTGGGCTTTCTTTTCGACGTTTGTCATGTTCTCCTACTGCTTTTCTTTTCCGATGCTTGTACAGCACCTTACCCCCAATCTTGGGGCAAAGAGGAAGGTGAAGAAAGAAAGAAGAAAGAAAAGATATATATATATATATATATATGCTACCATATATATATATATATACTATATATATATATATATATATATATATATATATATATATATATATATACGCATAACATAACCATATATATACGCTACCATTATATTTGGACTACAGCTTTTGTAATTCCTATCCCCAAACCTGGGAAAGATCCGAAGTTGGCGGATAACCAAAGACCAATTTTACTGACCTGCCATACCTGTAAATTAATGGAGGAAATGGTTTCAGGCCGCTTTCTCCCCGTTCTGGAGAGTCTTTTCAAACTTCCAGTTTGGCTTTCGCAAAAATCGTTCGACAGCGGACCCCTTGTTAAAAACTAGACCATGACATCGGGAAGCCTTCTCAACTGGTGCGATGATGTTTCTTGGTGTCTTCTTTGACCTTAAAAAGCTTACGGCACAACGTGGAGAACTGGGATCCTCCTTAAACTCCCATTCGCTCGGTTTTCGCGGACAACTCCCTCTTTCATTAAATGCCCTTTTGTCAAACAGATCCATGCAAGTTCGGTGCTTTTCTATTCTGTCACGCCACTTTGCTCTGGATGAATTCCGCAGGGTGGTGTTCTAAGTGTACTACTATTTCTCTTGAATTTAATGTCATTGTTACTTCTATCCAGCGGCGGTCAATTTTTCTCTGTATGTTGATGACCTGGCATTATATATAGCCGTACCAGGCTATCATTTCTCGAACAGCAACTTCAACAAGCTATTGAAAATATTTCACAGTGGGCTAGCTCCCATGGCTTCTCCCACCAAAACCTCAGCAGTGCTTTTTAAGAAAAAGGGAATCGAAGAACTTGCCACCTTCTTCCAGCGAACCTAACGTTATATGGTTCGCCCATTCGTGTAACTTCACAGGGTCAAATTTCTAGGGCTCATCCTAGATGACCACTTAACATATGCACTGCATATTAAACACCTAAAAACAACTTGTCATCGCACCCTTGACCTGTTACGTCATCTCGCCTCAAAATCTTGGGGTGCTGATCGCAAATCCCTTTTACGTCTTTACGTAGCCTTAATCCGATCGAAACTGGATTATGGCTGTGCAGTATATGGTCAGGCCTTCCCAACCCTACTACACCTGTTAGATCCCATCCAAAACGAAGCGATCCGTATCTCCACTGGAGCCTTTCGATCGTCCCCCAGGTGAGCCTTGAAGTTGAATCCAATGTGATGCCACTCTCTCTTCGAAGAGAATAATACATCATGTGTACAAGTTATCTTCGTTTTCAAACCCCAATACCGTCTGCTCTGACACCGATTCTGCAGGAGGTACCTCAGAATCCTAATTACGGCCATTTGCAAAGACGGTTCATAACATATTTAATTTCCCCAACATCCCTTTTCAAAAGGTGCTGCCTTTCTCTTTTGACGAAGGGTACACACCTTGGCTATTCCTTGCTCCTACCATTTGCTTTGACTCACCTGACATCTTTCTCCAAATCTAGCCATCCTGCTGCCCTGTTATTAAAAGCATCATTCCTGTCTCATGCCGCAGTTCATGATGAATTTACTCAGTGTTTACTGACGGCTCTAAAACAAGGGACAGTGTGGGTGCGTCTGCTGTCTTTCCTGACCGCAACCTCTCCCATACCCTTCCCCCTTATGCTTCAATTTTTACAGCAGAGTTAACGGCTATAATGATTGCCCTTTCTCGAATTCTAATCCTTAACCAAGATCACTCATATGTCGTTTATTCAGATTCGCTTAGCGCGCTACAAGCGCTTAAAACCCCTTATTCTAAAAACGCAATGGTATCAGCTGAACAACAATTTCTTCGACTTCTCTACTCTTGTAAGAAACAAATCATATTATGTTGGACCCCCTCTCATGTAGGGGTAACTGGCAATGAAATCGCTGACAGAGAGGCCAAAATGGCCGCCTCTTCTTTTCGGAACTGTTCCAGGTACCTCCCGGATGCCATTCGGCAAGGCCGCCTCCCATCAACTGATTACTATCCTGCTCTCCGACAAGGCTTTCGATCTTTTTGGCAAGAGTGCTGCACAGTGATCGGCCGGGGAGAAACTTAGAAATATAAAGCCCAGCATCGGTGAGTGGTCTTCCACCCACAGACGAGCTCACATGAGGTGATACTTGCACCCCTCCGTATCACACCAGTATCACTCACAGTCACTATATGTCCTGAGACCCCCCTCCTCCCATTTGCAAATTTTTGCCGTCGCCTCATCATATCTTCATTGATTGTTCCCCATCTGGACCCAATTCGCTGTCGTTATTTTCCTACTTTACGGTCCATAACACCTTCTAAAAGATTATCCAATACTTATGAATCTTCCCACTTTTTAGCAGTAACACTATTTTCTTGTATCTTCAAGAAGTGAATATTCTTTTTAACATTTTATTATGTAATCTTAAGACTATTAACAATACAAGGATAAAATTTTATTTAGTTTTTATTTATTTTGACTGACTGAATATTCATTTCACCAATCAAATCTTTCTTTGACATTTGAAACATATATGACAGGGCCCTCCCATAGTGCTGATTTTCAGCCCAGTGTGGCCCCTTAATTGTGAGCCGTGGTGGGTTCTATACACTATCTAAAAAAAAAATATATATATATATATATATATATATATATATATATATATATATATATATATATATATATATCTAATATATATATATATATATATATATATATATGCTCTATACTTCTTCTTATATATTAGGCGTGTTGGGCGTGAGAAGGGTGATAAAATGCGGAATGAACTTGTTAGGGAGTTGTGTGTTGTGAAGAAAGGTTTAAATGAGAGGAAAAGCAAGAAATTATCCAGGATTAGTTTGGTCCTATGGAAATATGGATGATAATCGGATGCATAATGGTGAGTGCTGGAAATCAATCGGCTCAGAGACTGAGAAGAAAAAGTGGTTGAGTCAGTAAGGAATGTCTGAAGGAAAGGATTGTTAGTTTGGTAGAGGCAAGAATAAAGGTGCATAATAGAGTGAATAGCGGGGTTTTGTGAGAGGGGTATGGTTGTTAACTGGGCCAAAAGATGAACCCTACATTGACGAATACCATAGTGGGGTTCATCTCGGTCTTGTGAAGCATTAGGGTGGATTTTTTCAAGACAGAACTCTCACATAAGGGTAGGTTGGGATAGTAGAGGGAGATTGGGGCTTTTCTTTTTTGAGTTGCGTCATATTCTTCTGCTAACTTTTCTATTTTTGGTGTTTGTTGCACATCTAATTCCCAATCTGGGGAAATGTATTAATGATAAAGAAAAGTAATGTTGCCTGCACTCTTAATCACCTCTTTCTTGTTTCTAACTAGTAAAGAGTAATAAGAGAAATGAATTAAAATACCTTCCCGTGTAGAGGGCTTGACTTATTCCCAATCATTTCAGGTTTAATGACATCATTGATGACCTGCTCTTCGTCTAACATGGATTCCTTCTTTATTTCTCTCAACTCTGACTTTATAGATACAGTTTCATCTAACTCTTCAATTTTAATGCTAAATGGAGAAGCAATATTTGTTCCACTGTCAGAAAAGATCTGAAAATGATTAAAGGGTTTATATAAGGTTATTGGGATAGGATTCAACTAAAATAAGTGAAGCACCATAGAGAGATGTGGGTTGAAATCTCATCCCTAATTGAGAATTTTCTGTAAATATTCACATATTAGATTTAGAAATTCAATAAATTTATATTTGTATTAACATTTTATTATATTACATTTTATTTAGTAATATAATAAAAGTAAAATAAAAACAACGTTTTTCTTTAGGACATTAAAGTTATAAAATTGTTGAAGGCACTCTATAATAAAATACACTAGTAAAACACAGTTATAAAATGCTATACTAATATAAGAATTTAAGGCAGTAGTATAGATTCAGTGTTTGAATGGTTATATATTGTATGTTATAAAATCTGTTTAACAGTTAATTTACAATTTATATATTTTATTAACATTTCAGACAAACATTTTCTATCAATTTTAAACATACTATGGCTGAAGAGAAGGAATCTGAAAAGCTCTAAGGCCACAACCAGAGGGTTGCAAAAAGATTGAAACTGTGGCATAGTCAAAGCGGGATATTATGTGAATCGCAATTACATAATCAAGTAAAAGTGTGTAAGGATCAATTATGCAATCTAGTTTGAAGACTAAAAATAGACTGTCAAAAAGATAACCTAATCAGTAAAAAGACTACGAGTAGTCTTTCCTATGTAGGTGGTATCACAGTCACTGCACGTTTATTTGTAAATCACTGACAACCAAAATGAAAAAGGAATTTTATATTTAGCTTTTAAGAACTTTCAAA
>JABUQX010019510.1:0-30000 GCA_015478945.1 Trachelipus rathkii | reverse complement strand
TAAAATTCTCAAAAACATCTTTTTACATTCTGCTTCCAAATGTATTATTACTATTTTTACTTAAATATCTAATTTCTACCTCCCCTCCTCCAAAAAATGAGTATCAATCTAGTTAATGATATATATATATATATATATATATATATATATATATATATATATATATATTATATATATATATATATATATATATATATATATATATATATATATATATATATATATATATATTTATATATATATATATTTACGTGTAAAAACTTGCCAAAATTCGTGAATATCTGTTCTCGGCTTGTCAAAATATTCGAAAGGATGAATGATTTATAGTTTACCAAAACGTTTTTGGCTCATTGCCATGAATTTATTAACCACTTCTATCAAATCAAGAGTACGACATGTTTCATTTTCAATGCTTAATAAAGCCAATGCACTTAGCCTTGTTTGTGTCATATTGTTCCTTAAAAAAAGTTTTTATTAACTTGAGCTTTGAAAACGACCTTTCAGCTATTGCAGATGTTACTGGTAACGTCAAATACAACTGAACTGCTGTACACAAGTCTGGTAAGCTACTTGCTAAGCAGCTGTTTTCTAAGAATAAAAAGTTTGCTAAATCTTTAATAGTTACCATATTTTTCATTTTCACTTCTGTAGTCATTAATGCTTTGAAGGTGATTAATTGTTCATAAACCGAAAGATAAATCTAAATCGTATTTTTCTACCATTTTTGTAGCCTTTTCTTGCAACTTTTCATTTCGTAGCTCTGCTATTGCTGCAGGAGCAAGAAATGAAAATAACTCATTAACGTTGTTCATGCTAATGAAACGAGTAGTTATCTGTTCATTTAATATATCAAGAGATTTATTGAAAACCCTAATTCTAAAGGCTTTCAATAGGTCTTCAATTCTTTCATAAGATAAAAAAAAGCTCAAAAAACTTTTTAATCTGTATTTGACGTCTGGAAGTAATTTTTACTTCAATGTTCCAATGATGTGCTAACTCCGTAGTTTCTCTCACTACATCTTCGAATTTGTGTCTTAACCCACCCAAGTTTGATTTTGCTTGTCCCAATAGGTAAGTTGCTTTCTGAAGATCTGTATTTGGACTTTGCAATATTTTTGAGAATGATGCTTTCCAATACTTTGCTTTGAAACACAAGACAGAGAAAAACTCAAGAATTTTCTAGTATCCTGAGACCAAGGGCTTCGTTTCTTTCACTTGACTTCTTATTCATAAATACCACTTGAGATAAGAACTGCGAAATACTTTTAAAATTGTTTTTTATTGAATCATACTTGGATGACCACCTAGTTGGACAATTTTTAGTGTTTTTGTGATGCATTCGTTATTTGTTGAACAACTGTTAATTCCTTGCCACCGAGCTGTACTAGAACTGAAATACACATATACTTTTTCCAGTTTGTCCTAAAAATTTTGAAGAGACATTATATCTTTTACAGAATCATTAAGAATTAAATTTAAATTATGAGCTGCACAATGAATGTATTCTGCATTTGGAACAATTTTTTATATACGAGCCTGAAGTCCTGAATATTTCCTTCGCATATTTGCTCCTCCATCATAGCCTTGAGCTCTGCATTTTCTAATTTAATGTTTTGTTATCTAATAATTTAATTATTTGTTTTCAAGTTTTCGGCACTGTTCTCTGTTTGTTAAAAACCCAAAAAATTTTCTTCAGGGGAGGTGCAACTTGTGCTACGCCCAATTTTCACCCCCTAAAAGTGGACATAAAATTCTGAATTTTCAACCGATTTTGACCTAAACACCAAACTGTAGCTTTTTGCCCTCTAAACGTTGTTTTTGGGTGTTTTCCTGTGACTGTAGTTATTCTTTCAGAATTCAATTTTTCAAACCCATGTTTTGACATTTTTCGTATCAACTTCCAGAATTTTTTCAAATGACTTCAAACTTGATATGCATAGATGGGTCCATTACCTACAATAGTCAAAGAGGATTTTCGATTTTTTGAATTTTGGACTCGGCGTTGTGTTTAAACCCACTTTTGGATTTTGAAAATGAGAAATTAGTAATTTTTCTTGTTCGGACGAGAAGTGGATGAATATTCAGGGCATCATATGTAGTCGGTTGGAGAGGCACACTTTTACTTAGATAATTTCTTTGTATATTCAATAGTTTTGGATTTGATTCTTGGAACAAATTTTCCAAATGTTTGAAAATTTTTTTAAAAATTTTCTTTTGAGCGTAACTATACAAAAAAAAAGTATCTAAGTACTTTCACCGATATACAAGCTTTAAAAAGTGATGTTGATCGGATGGTAGAAAAAAATATATATCAGTTTTTCACTTAGAAAAAATTAAATGTTTGAAAAGTGAAATATTGTGATATTTTTTATACTTGTCCGATCAACATCAAATTATCAGGAGCATCTTTTTAATTATATATATATATATATATATATATATATATATATATATATATATATATATATATATATATATATATACATATATATATATATATATATATATATGTTGTGTAAATTATGTATTTTTTCATATTTCATTTATTATTTCGTTTGTTTGCTATTCGCAATTATGGGCCCCTTTACCTGCGTGGGCCCCCCCGCACCGCGGGGTCTGCGGGGCCGTTAGTTACGCCCCTGTATATATATATATATATATATATATATATATTAGGGATGTGCCGAATATTCGGTAAGTATTCGGTATTCGGCCTATTCGGCCAAAATACCGAATATTCGGTATTCGGCTTTTTGCCGAACTATTCGGGCCGAATATTGAGAGCTTTATTAACAATAAATAACGTCAATATAAGGGAAAGTTATTTCAATTTAAAATTGAAATTTTAGAAACTTATTTTCCCAAAAAATAAAAAATATAGCCAAATTTTGTAGCCAATATGGCGAAAATCTTTGTCATTTGTCAGATCCTATAAGGGCCTTTGACATTTTCAATATTCTAAAAAATAGAATTCATTTAGTGTGATACGGGATAATGGACCAAACAGGGTAGCTGGTATAAGGGAGAGTGGCTTGCTATCAATTTCATGTTTTATTCACATGTTGCAACTATGCATTCACGATTCAATATTATGTCAGAAATCTGTTAAAGATATTTTATTTACTTGCAGAAGCATATCCTCTCATTTTCACCATTCAGCAGCGGCAGCTGAAAAGCTTAAAACTTTACAGATGCAGCTGAATGTGAAACAGCATAAATTAATTCAAGGCGTTTCTACACGCTGGAACAGAACATGATATGCTTAAAAGATTGTTTGAACCGCCCATGTTATATACGCTGCTGAATGCAATCAGAAAATGTTGACCGATTTTCAGTGGCAAATTATTCCATTTACCTTGAGCCATTTGACAATATCACTAAAACAAGCATTAAAAGTGAAGTAACAGTGTAAGTGATCCCTTCCATTTAGCAATAAATCTATTTTTAAAAATAAGGCATATAAAAGCAAAAACTTCAGTGGAATAATTACACTCGTTGAAAAGCTTTAAGAAATCAGTAGAAAAAGACTTTCTAAGTTTCTATATGTGACAAATCTTTGTGTGTAGCTACTTTTTTAGATCTGCGATTAGCTAATTTTTCAACATGGATCAGATGAATCAGTAAAAAATATGGTCATTGAGGCATGGAAAGAGAAATGCATGAAAATTTAGCTCCTGACTCTGCTGACGATGATTTACGTAGTGAGGGGGAAGGTGAAGCTGAAGGTTCCATTTTCACTTCATTAATGGATTGTTTTAAAGAAATTTTGGCATCAAAATCGTCATACATAAAAGAAAGTGAGAGTGAAAAAGGAAAGTCCATTTCTTCTGACGATGTGATTATTGTACATAAAGTAAAAGGCTCATACGGATTACATCAAGAAATAAACAAATATATAAGTTTTCCTACTTTGACCAGTGAAGATAATGATATTCCCTTCAATTGGTGGAAGAAACACTGGAAATAGTTTTATGAATTTAAAAAAAAACTAGCAAAAAAATACCTTTCAGCTCCACCGTCATCAGTCGAAGTGAAAGAAGGTGATTTAGAACAGGAGAAAATATTTATGAAGCCACAAGAAATAGGTTATCCCCTGAGAAAATGGAGAACTGCTTAATGTTCCGTCATTTTAACAGCAGAGCTATTCAAATGAGTTTAGTTTAATATCTTTTTAACTACGAAGCTTTCATTTTTCATTTGATATTTATATGTGAATGGTTTGCTATAGGTAAATAGTTATTTACTTTGTTTTATTACTTTGTATATAACACTGATAAACATGAAATTTCTTGGAGGGTTTTGCAATTGATTATTGATGTGCAGATTCCAAAAATGTAATCAGTTTTTGCATATCACATCGCATTTGTGAGATATTGTGTAACACAATTTGTAAAATTTTATGATTTTTACCTTTTCGAGGGAGCTATCATAATTATTGGGATATATATATATATTGTTAAGAAATTTTATATTGAATGATAAAATGATAAATAGTTAATAATTAAAATAAATAAATAATAAACAATTAAATGGTTTATAAGAAAAAGTAAAGTAAAGGAAAGAAAGAGAATTCTAAAATCATATGAAAAATAAGTAATTTAAAGAAAAGAATAAACTTACTAGTAATATCCTTAATAATAGAGAAATTAGAAACCCTTTGAGGCCAGGGTTTTCACTAAACCTGTGAGATACTCAGAACCCCTTGATACACTGCCACCGTTTCCTCTTTCCCATAAATGTTACCGTTTTTGAATTTTTGGTTTGGAAAGTTGAGGATAATGGGCCAATGCACTCAAAAAAAATATAAAAATATATGGAATTAGAATTAAAGAATAAGAATAAAAAAAAACAATGTAAATCAATAACATGAAAATATTATTTTACCTTTAATTAGAATTTTTATTATGACCTTTAGTTTAAGCAGCATCAACTCTAACATTTATAATATGAACTCAGGGGATAAGGGAAGAATAAGCTATGAACTATTATGTAATTTAATAAAATAAATCAATTTTGACAAAAAAAATGTATATTTATCTTTAAGTAAATCAATGTAGTTGCCTTATAACTACTTTTAAATAAAGAACAGGATGATTTTTAAGAAAATAAACATAAACTGTGGCTTTATAATGTAATATCAAGGCATTCCTGCCGACTAAATGTTATTTTGTTACTTTTGTGTTTATTAATTTGCTTTAAAAAAAATTATTATTTTTACCTTTCCTTAAAATTACCCAAAAAAAAAAACTATCATTTGCTGAACATGTTCCACCAACAACAAGATTTCCCTCACTCACTCAAAAAAAAATAATAAATGTGGTTTCTTTGCTTTAAAAGAAACCAATACCATCAAATCTCTGTATAATGATTAATCCTATAATATTCTGACACAATATAAATATTATTTTTTTCATAGAATCAGTATATATTCACAATAGACTCTTTTAACTGAGTTCTTTATAAAACTTTATTTAAATTGTAGCACTAAAGTACCACTTGTTTAAATTTTTTATACACTAATGCAACACAATCACCTTCATTTTTAGTTCAATGTTTTGTTGGCTTTTCAACAGTAAAAGGTGACTTGTGATTAATGATACTATGCACTTTTTAGTCTTTTCGGCCTCAGTTTGTTTTTAATTCACACAATTTCACTCCCAGACCTAGTACCTGTGGAGTATACTTGAAATAACTCCCGCAACTAGTTCCTGTGGAGTATAAGGTACATCAGTTTTATATTACATCTTCAATTTTTAATCAATCAATATATAATTTTAGATTTTAGAGTATTTAAAATATTGTAAGTAAAAAATGGAAAGTTACCTCTGATCTCAGAGGTTTGAAGACACCTATATCCGTTTTCTAGTTTCGCGCTGATGCAAGTAATTGTGAGAAGTAGAGAAGTAGAAAAGACAGAGTACGATTCTAAAACAAATTTATAATATTAAGGCTAATAATTTACTAATACTGATATGATAGTTATAAAAATAAAAGAGAATTGAGTTTTTCCTACCATTAATAAAATGCAATTTCCACCTCTAACTGTTTACAAATATCGTGTTTGTGCTATTTGTAGAATTTGTAGAAAAAAAATCCAGCTTCAACAGTGTTTAATAGTACTTTCTAGTATCTAATACACAATTATAAAAATCCTAGAAACAACACTGAAACAGAGCAAGACACCAAATTATAGAATATTACACTCCTCCCCACCCGTCATATCCATGACGGAAAGAATGGAAGGAGTGTGGCGAAAAGAAAGGAAAAAAAAACTACTCCGAATCACTATATCTTCTTTCATGGTTTCTAAGAAATGCCTCAAGAACCTCTCTCATCCCAACTCCATCTACTGTTTGACCAGATACGTGCAATAAAGCTTTGAAATAAGCCATAAATTGGTCAAATTGTCCTTGGGCGAGATCATGCATATCAAATCTCATCCCTTGCAATACCGGTGGATAAGGTATTTGGACAGGCCTTTTACCACCAGCTGGGGTGGTAACCTCCAAAGGTCTTTTTCGGGTCCACGAGCTTTCTACAGCTTGATAGACCGGCGTTGGAAGCTTGGGTATTGTAGGTAAGGATGGAGGTGGCACAGACAAACTCCACTCAGGAAAGGGTGGATTTATGGTGAAAGTAGTTTCAGATGTAGATGGTTGGTTTGTCACCGTTACGGCAGACAAATCACAATGTCCACACCTGGGTTGTCTTAAGGAAGAGGGACTGCTGGAAAAGAGAGGTACATCTCGGGATGTAGATGTAGTAGCTGTTGGAACGGTTTCAGAGGCATGAATAGAGACTGGAACACTTGTCGACGAAGAAGAACCAACGGAAGACACAGTGACCGGAACCTCTGTTGCTACTGGAGGAGCTATAAAGCTTAAGCGAGAATAGATCTTTGGTGGCTCATTTCCGGTTATCGTACGTTTCGGACACAAAATAGACCGCGCGGGAACGGAATTGGAAAATTCGGGTGTTTCTTTATTCAACGTATTTATGGTAGTTCCAATCTCTTCCTTTGATGGAAACAATGCAGATCGTGGTCGACGACCATAGTCCAGTATATGGTATTCATACAACATCTCCCAGAATGCATTTGTCAAGTCTTTAGAAGGATGAACTCCATCTACAAGAAATCCTCTTGGTCCCAGTGAATAAATCTCATTGTCCATATCCAACAATGACTCTAGTTGTTTCGTTGTCCTACTTCCCATAAATTTAAGAGCCTCTGATATGGATAAAGTGTGCTTTCCAGGCCATCTAATTTCTGCAGAATGTAGGCGCATCAATTCATTATACACAAGGACTGAATCCTCATTTAACTCCCTTGCCGATGTTCTAGGTAGTTCATGCTTATACCAATCTCTGACTTCTGAGGGAGGATAATTCTACGTGGCAGCAGATGGTTATAATGTAATTTAGAGAGAGGAAGATTCAGGGCATATTGATAATGGGACTACCCAAATAAACATTCTCTAGCACTACGGGGCAATTTATACTCTTGACTGACCACATATACTCTGTTCATTGACTTTTGAGTACTAGCGTTTCGCTTAAAGTTGAAATAATTAGAAAGAGATTACACCAGATAAGTTTCTCTTCGTCTTTCTGAACGATTTATCTCGAGGTTGCCTCATTGTAACCAAGGTGTAGGCCATGCACTTGAACCACTATACATCGGCCAGTAAGCGCTGCCCATCATACACGACACAGTACACACGAAGACAAGTACGAATCCTACAGTATGGATCTGGAGCAATCCCGCTATCAAAACGACGGTAGATATTCAAAACGAGGCATAATGCCGGATAACAAACCTATACCTGAGATGGCCTGGATTGTTACGAGTAGAGTTCGTAGGAGCGACATCCATAATGGGAGACCTAAACGAATAGTAATTCACACAGGAAAATTTATACCCTAGGAACGGTATAATATATCTCGTTTAGAACAAAAAAATAAAAAAAAGGGTATAAATTTTATCACTAGAATTTATATTAATTAATATAGAAAATGGAGATATATTTTAATTGGATAATGGTTATTTATTTATACGGTTCAGGGTTCGTTTCTGAGATTTTTTAGATTACGACGTGCGAGCACCAATCATATAACACAGAATGAGATATTTATTTTTTCAATTATCTTCAATTTAATTATTAAATACAACAATAACAAATGACACAATATAAACACAATGCAATTCTTTTTTTTATTTGAATACTACCAATAGTTAACAAACTTCTTTTATCATCTAAACCCTTAATACACTCAAAAACATTACTTACTATAACAACTTTCATTTTATTGACGAAGGATGGATTACCGTTTCTCTTTCTAATATCCTTGGTTGGATCGACGGCATTTTCTCTAGATCTGTCCGAACTATGCGTCGTTCTATGTAGTGATGATGCATATGGAATTCCTATCTATCTTCACAGGTCTGACCTGAGATTTACTCGTAGATATAAATTATTTCGAACTTCTTCTATCTACTAGAATGTAGGGATGCTTTCCATTCTTTCTTCTGAAGAAATCGCCGATCTAGGTGTTGATACATTCAGAATGGCCACTGCCTCGGAAATTCTCCGCTTTCTTCAGAGAGACACAAGTCCGACTCGTTGCGACCTCCTAACTCAATGGGGAGAGTTTATGAGAGCAATATACTTTTGGAGATCTCACACGGAGAATTTATCCCATGGGCCATAATCTAATGAATGGACCAATTGATTTCGTTGACTCTGTAATATAAGAGGAGGTATAGAGAGAAGTATAGGGGATAAGTAGACAGTTCAGACAAACAGGGTTAAAGACTATGTCGAAGAGGCTTGGGATTCATTCAGAAAAGTTTTTGGCGAATGGAAGTTGATTCGGAATTATGGAGAAGTAATTTATTAAAGAGAGAGATGCAAGAATTATAAAGAGAGAGTCACTAGAAGACCAAGGAGATAGACACTCAGAAAGGAGTAAAATTGGTAGAACTGGAGAGTATTATAGGTCAAAATGAAAGGTCACAGGAGCTACACAGAAGATATTGGAGGAAGAGTGGGTAATAAAATAGAAAGGATAAATCAATTAAATTGTTTCCTCATCTACACTATAGACTTGTTTCTTGTTTAGGCGATGTAAAATTCTTCTTCACATTGATTCTACAGATTTTCCGTGTGAGTCCCTCCCTTCTTGCTGAATCAGGAATCCAAAAAGTCTGCATCGATCATATCATCTGAATTTCTTCAGAGTAACCTCAGTCAAAGACGTTCCTTTTTCATCTCTTGCTTTCACATGTCTTACAGCTTTTTGAGGGGTTTTGAAGTACCGACTCGCTATATTGAGCTTCCGAATTCTTCCTCGGATGTGCCTTATAGGAGTTCTGTTTGCTGAGAAGATCCTGAACACCATAGTATGTCACTTAATTTTAATTATGGAGGAATAAACACCTTTCAACTGTCGATGGAATACTTTTATACCAATTATTTTAGTTGTCACGGAATTCTGTTAACAGGGGTATAAACATATTGTAACATTTGGAGTTAACTTTATTAGTCTCATTGGCATATGATAACTTGCTCTTTAATTATTTTGCTGTTAAATTTCCCCCACGGGGCAGCTGCACATACATGTCCAACTGATTCCGATAAAAAAGGAAGAAGTTTAATGTGTCCTCCATTAGCACAAATAACACTATCAGATTTATAGCTCACCAAATGCTGCGAGTCATATTGGTCGTCTGATATACTCTATTGAGATGCCTATTGGTATATTATTTCTGATTGGAGTTTTAGCTGTAGGCGGCTATGACATTACCCTAAATGTGATTGCAATGTTCAAGAGCCCATTTTGAGGCAACTGTACTTCCCAGAGATTTTTGAACTTTGTTAAAGGGATCCATTCCCTAAGAATACTTATGAAGTTAAAAGTGCGGATTATCTCCTTCAAGAAAACCTGTTGGAGATGAGGGTGGTTTTATCTATGGTGATCTCAGCATAAATGTGTGGTTAATACCCTTATTGTGCAAGAATTCTTCAAAAATCTCGGCACCTCTAATTCTCTGGAGTTATATTTAGCCTCGATTAATAAACAGAGATTAGTTAGAATTATTATAGAAAGTACATGCGACGGGTTTGCAAATGCTACAGTTACTAATTGATCGTATGCTTTGTCGAATGGGTAACCGCCGCTATCCATTTTGCCTATAATGATCTATGAACACAAAGGCGTAATTGTTTCCTTTGGCTGATTTTGGCAACTGCAACAAATCAACAGCCACCAACTCGAATGGGTATCTTGTATTAATTTTTAGCGTAGGCGGAGCATGATATATATTAGAGATCTTTGCTACCTGACACTTGTAACAGGACCGGGAAATGTCCGGCACACATCCCTTAATTTTGGGTGCCAGATTATCTTTTCTAATAAAGCGTAAAGCTTTCCTTGACCCACATGTACAAATTCATGGTCCGTCCGTGTGGTGTGCCTACACATTGAACTGCTGATACTTAGAAAGGATACTAGAGTTAATGATGATCGATCTTCAACTATTTTCTATGGATGATTATATTGTTGAGTCGATTATGGAATAAAATTACTTATATAGTAATTTAAATGTTTGTTATGTCCAGAAAGATTTGCATCTCGCAGAAAGTGTGTTCTCTCTAATCGTTTTCGCAAATTTTATCATTTGCTTGACACTATCTGTTAATATGATTCCATTAAACTACTCTACCGAATCCTGGGAAGTACGTTATCATTAGAAAAAGAATTCGGAAAGTACAACAATTTTTGATGACGTTGTATTAACCCTTCTGTTTTTTGCTATTGGATCAAGCTGCTGTGAATATGAATTTATGAGTACCATATCTAATTAAAAGCAGATTTACCTCCCAACCAAACAAGACTACAACCACTTTTTACGCGGGGGTCAAACATTTCAATAGTCTATATACATATCAGTTTCTTACAGAAGTCTTTATCCGAACGTGATACCATTTCTAAATTATCAAATAGTTATCACCTCTTTCACTATAGTTTTCAATTTCACAATGGTACACAACGCTCCCCTTGCGGAATTAGGAATATCATAACTTTTAACCAAGTGTAGTAGGTTATAATGCACTCCACTTTTACAAAACAAATAGCACACCCCTCCATGGTTTGGGTTTCCAAAAACCAAGGGATGGGTCTTACTATAGTAAACCAAAACTCTTCGCTTATAAAGATCCGTAAAAGCATCTATGCTATGGACAAAAGGTAATTGTCCCGAATGTTTTGTTAATTGTAGCTGTTTTAGTACTTGATTTGCTTCTTTGGTCTTGCCAACTGGAAGATTATATTTACTCCTGTTATTTAATAATTCATCGATAACCTTAACTCTGATCTGTAGATGTGATTCCTCCATGCCTTCATTTTTCAAATATTCGGAGAAACACATAAATAAAGAATCTCCGCCACCAGGCATTGTTATTTCGTTAAATCCATCCGGCGGCTCTGCCGAATGCATTTCATCTGGTTGCTCTATTGGTAGTTGGAATGTGAATTATCGGTAGTAAAACGCATCTACGCAACTTATGATTTATCACCTTACGGGAAATAACATAAGTATTAGTCGATATCATATATTTTATGCTATCTCGGTTACTGCATACTCCTGATTTACTAAATTGGCATGTATTTGAAAACAAACTAGCATTAGGAATTTTATAGATCCGTGAAAATATTAAGGTTTACTTATTTATATTATACAAAATAGGAGGTACTTTGTATAAAAATGAACCGTAAACAAGGCATATCGAACTGCATTTCAAGAGTTCTACTCTCGGTTGGTTCTTAGTACTCCACAGCTGTCGACTTTTAAGGATGGGACACTCAGATAATAATAATTAAGCAATGGGGCTTTTCATTTTCTCAATTATTGTTTACCTAGCTAAGGACACGCTCAGCCACAATTCAGAGGATCGGTGTGAGTTGAGTCAAATAATGGTCAGGCAGCCGATTCTCACAGATCTTTATTCGGGTTATGATTAATTTTAGAGCGGGGAAGTTAATATCCTTTTGGCTCCTCAAAATGACTTTGTTTAGTACATCTTCTCAGTCCCAGGGGACTAATTTTATTGGATGTTATTCCAAGAGTTCGAAAAGAGGTTTTGCAACTTCTGAACACCTGGGGATATGTCTGCGATAAAAATTTACCATTCCTGTACTTTGTCGTAGTTTACGAAATGTCTTAGGGGTTCAGGAAAGTTTAGAATACCGTCAATCTTAGGTTGTAATGGTTTTAATCCTTTGCTTGATATTATATGACCTAGAAATTTTACTTCCGTTCTTACTAGATAGCTTTTAGATGGTTTTAATTTGAGATCTGCCGCCTGAAAAGCTTTAAGAACTTCTTCCAGAATGGAAAGATGTTTTTCGAAACTGTCGCTAATAATTAGGACGTCATCTAAATATATCATAACCTCGCTCCAAGGAATATGACCTAGAGCCAGCCGCATGGCTCGTTGGAATGCTGCAGGTCCATTTTTAAGTCCGAAAGGCATTCGTAGGAATTCCCAATGGCCCAATGGAGTGGAGAACGCCGTTTTTTCGATGCTGCTTTCTTCCATTTCAATTTGGTAATAGCCCTTGATCAAATCAATTGTAGAAAAGTACTTCATCCCTTGTAAGCTAAACAATGTATCAATTAGATTGGCGAAAGGAAATAAGCATCTCGTATTTTTTAGTATTAGGAATTAATTTTTTAATTATCTTAATATTACAACAGCCTAATATGCTCATTTTCAGGTTTTCGAATATGGGGTAATATTGGCGTTAGAAATAGGGGAGCAGGATTCAGTTTTTCACGGATAAATCACGTCGGCCTCCAAATTTTTAGACACGCTTCTTCCACTCATTACAAGGATTGGTCTCATTGTAAATCGTCTAACCGATTTCACGTTTTTATCTCATTGATCATCTATGAGAGTATCGTGAATTATTTTTAGAGTGTTTAAGATATTATCTAAGTAACACCCTAAACGTTCACGAATCTCCCAAACTGAGAGCTTGATTTGGGGGTACTTCATTAAGAGCTGCAAAATCATTGATAATCTTTTTGTATTTCTCTGACAATCAAGTCTTATACATTATATTAAAGGCTTCTCTCATGATTGTCACAATGTACATTCTTCTATTTATATAATCTTTTAGTGGCTATTCTGTGACGTGTTAATCTCAACCAGTATCATCTTTCGAATGGAGCCGATGTACAGGGGAATATTTGCAGGAGAATGGCCCCTCTTAGATTAAATGTGATTTTTGTAGGTTAAAACTTATGAGTTAATATAAACCTGAGGGACACTTCCAATTAAGGGAACACCGCATAATCCATAATAAAGCGATTAGTTGGTTTTTGAGTCGCCTGAGAAGTAGGAGAAAATAGTATGGATGAGTTTTTATCTATTAGATGACTATATGTGGCAATAGGGACTGACACACACGTATAGGGAGGGAATTATTGTATCCTCGCTTACTACAGCAATTTCCTCTAAATTATGTTGTTCCATTAATCTCATATCCTTTGTTATCACTGTAATTAGATTATTGGCATCCTGATTTCTTCTAATTAATTCTTTTGTTGCCAAATCTGGCAATAATTTATCCTTCTTCAACAAATTATAACAAAGAATAACTCATATTCCTTTCACGTTGTCATCCACACCACAAAAGTATCTTGATGAGGTGGTGATTCATTCGAGAGTTTTTATAATGTAATTCAATTCAACATTAAACAGAAAAACTTACTCCTCCTATACCCTTTACACCCGTATATGTTGAAATCCTTTCTTGAAACTTTTTCTTATCACATTACAAATCTATTTGTCATCGAAGCTCGAGAGAAACACCTCAGATGATCCACCTCAAGTTTCAATGGTTGAGTACTATTTTTAAACCTATATAATATCTAATACTTAAGAGCATCTCTGATGGGATTATTAGACTTCGTAAGTGGATTAATATGATCATTTGCATCTTCATAAGGAATTTGTGAGTGAGGGTTGTTTCCTCATTAATTTAAATAGGAGATTTGTAAAAATATGTGGGAGTGACTTGACATCGCCATAGTGAGGACAACTTTGTTGCACTTTGTAGTTTTATTTACTTCGTAATTCACTTTTTTAGACAATCTAAAAAAACATCTTCAGAAGGAGGCGCAGATAGCTACACATCTGCGAAACTTTTCACGGAATTTGAGTTCTCTTCATAACTACAACTTGTTCCTCTTGTTTTATCTCTTGTGAATGTGAGTTGTGACCATAACACCATTATTGTATATTTTTCTTTTTCTTCGCAAAAATGGGTTTTTGAATTCTTATAATTTTTCGGTATTGCACCCTTCTCCTCTAGAGGCTCCGTGGGAGGGTCAATTGCCACAGAGCGTCCTAGTTTCCCCCTCGTTTCGTCACTTGTGGTTGTAACCTTTTGTGGCAAATGTAATTCCTTTAAATGCTCACGCGCTAACAGATAGGACATCCTTATTGTTGCCTTTTCCTGTGCATAGTCTCTGCCGTCGTTGGGACATATCCATGAATCTACGTTAGCCCTTTCAAATACTCTATCACATCGTATGCATTATTGTTTATTTGAAAATATAGCTAACTCATTCCGCAACATGTCCCCTTTTCCTACAAAAACGACACTTGAGGTCGTTAGCCGATTAATTCTCGTACATCATGGCCTGGAAATTTTTTACACAATAAGTTACATTAATAATAGAATGGACTTGGGCCTGTATTTGGAATAGATTTATGAAATAGAAGGTTCATATTTGCTTGAAATATTTGTCAGTTTGATTTGCGGACGATTATCCTATTGTATAATTTCCGGACACTATTGATAGTTACCTGCTGAAGTGGAAACTAGGTGTTGTGCACATTTATTGGCTCAGCAACTCTGGCTGGTAAAGCTTGATAGCGCAGGTACTTCTGAATCTGCGGTTGTCGGAGTTGAAGGAAGACGGAATCTGCACGACTGGGGTTGAAACTTATTGCTATGTTATATTACACTGGGCACCGAATAACCTGAATATTGTAACGGCATCGACCACACTGATCCAACCGCTGATTGGAGCAGTGTGTCAGTTGGCTTTGTTGTGGGCTTAATAGGAATCTAAGCCGGAGTTTAAATATCTAATAACTTTCCAGGTGATGTATTACAGGAGTGTCTAACCCTTGTAAGTCATTACTAGTTTTACTGCCATGCATATTTCTGATTAGTTAAATAATTATCGTCAACAGCTCTTCACCAAGCCTATCCCAAGAAAGTGGAGCAGCCCTTTCATGAAATAATTCGCAGACTACTTTATAAGTGGAATTTATTTCGTAATCACTTTTAGTGAGCCCTGAAAAAGGTATATGGATTATACTATTATCTATTTCGAATTAGTCTTTCACTGCAATTTAAATACTGTTCCTGGATTGCTTTCTCTGCCCGTCCTTGCATAACCGCATAGAGATATAATAGTGGCACAATAGGTTTCAATATCATGCGAGTAATTTTTTGCTTATGAATCAAAAGTACTTAAGTCTACATTTCGTTCACTTTTAGTGTTAGATATTCACCAAACTCACAAGTTTAGAACAGATAAACTTCTCATTTTCATAGCATAGCTTATACATACTCATTTTCTTAGAACATATACATTCCTGTTTTATTAGAAGAGATACAACCCCATTTTATTAGAATACATATATTCCCATTTTAGACTTGCAAAGATAGCCATCCCTCGTTTCCATATCTTTTTGCAAAATAAATTAGTGGAAAAAAGGTTCCCTTACATTTCAAGGATATACCTTCCTACAGAATCATTATTTCTTTGACTTCTTGTTGTTGTTGATTTACATCTATTGCATCATTTATTGTGACCAATATATCCAAGGTCTGGTTGATTTATGATCTAAATTATTATTCGTATACATAGTGGGGTATCTTGTCGATCGTTGATAGTTATTGATATGGTTTGGTGTTGGTTGTTGGTTTTCCTGATGTTATGATTACTCAGCTTCCCAATAGGGCACTGGAACCTGTTGTGGGGGCAAAAATTGTGTATACTGCATCTGTGGTTGTGATCCACTCATCCCGGACTGCATTCCACCATCAAAAGGTCTATTCATAGGAATTCCTGCCGGCAAACTTAACTGTGTCACCGTTGCCGCTACTGGAGGGGACATCGTAAACAAGGGAAATACTGAACCTGTCGAGTGTGTTGCAGCTACATGCATCACCCCCGAAGACTCAGCTACAGTGGATTGGGACGTTATTGACATAATCGGAGTAACAGACGTCATCAAGGTTTTGTTGGCTAGCCAAAAACCCTGATGCATCTGTTATGGATGTAGAGATAGAAGTGGATATTTCGAGCTGCTCGGCCGGCGCTCGAACGTCAGCACGAATTCGCCCGACTGTGGTGGCGAACGTAGCTTGGTGTTTGTCGCATTACTCGATCGAACGCCCCGGAGGATAATTATACTGTAATAGACTGGAATTAATTGGCAGGGATTATTTCTGTTCTTTATTGGAAGTTAATAGTTAATAGTAGATGTTAATTGATTCTTAATTAAGTTAATAGTTAATAACAAAATGGACATCGGTGTCTTAATAAATAGAGTAAGTAGACTAAAGAGAAAATATTTAAGTTTAGTGTAAAAACAATCAAGAAGTATTGGAATTATGAAAACCAATCCCCGTTCGGAGTTGATGCTCTTCCCATTGCAAAGTGTACTAAAAAAAAGAACAAGAAAAACAGACAAGGAAAGGAAAGGAAAAGGTAGCAGGCAACCAAAGGGTAGACTCTCTCACGAGACTACGGCTCTGCTTACCATTATATGTTAAGAAATTTTCTAATTGCGTGATAAAATGATAAATAGTTAATAATTAAATAAATAATAATAAACAATTAAATGGTTTATAAGAAAAAGTAAAGTAAAGGAAAGAAAGAGTTCTACACTCATATTTCGAAAAATCATAAGTATTTAAGAAAAGATCAAAATTACTTAGTAATATCCTTAATAAGAAAATTGGAACCTTTGAGGCCAGGGTTTTCACTAAACCTGTGAGATACTCAGAACCCTTTGATACACTGCCACCGTTTCCTCTTTTCCCAAAATGTTACCGTTTTTGGAATTTTTTGGTTTGGAAGGCTTGAGGATCACTGGCCAATGCATCAGAAAAAATTAAAAAAAAATATATGGAATTTGAATTTAAAGAAATAAGAATAAAAAAACAATGTAAATCAATAACATGAAAATATTATTACTTTTAATTAGAATTTTATTATCAGACTCTAGTTTAAGCAGCATCAACTCTAACATTTATAATATGAACTCAGGGAGGGAAGAATAAGCTATGAACTATTATGTAATTTAATAAATAAATCAATTTTTACAAAGAAAATGTATATTTATCTTTAAATCCTTGGGTTCAAGGCAAATAACTACTGTTTAAATAAAACAGGATGATTTTTAAGAAAATAAATATAAAACTGTATTGAGTAAGCTACGTTTATGTAATGTATCAAAGGCTTTCCTGCCGACTACAATGTGTAATATCTTGTTACTTTTGTTGTTTTATTAATTTGCTTTTTAAAAAAAATTATTATTTTTACCTTTGCTTAAATTACCCAAAAAAAAAAACTATCATCTTGCTGACATTGCCACCAAAACAAGATTTCATCCACTCACTCAGTAAAATTAATAAATGTGGTTCTTTGCTTTAAAAGCAAACCAGATACCATCAAATCTCTGGGGTAAGATTAATTCCGTATAATATTCTGACACAATATAAATATATTTTATAAGAATCAAGTATATATTCACAATAGACTCTTTTAACTGAGTTCTTTATAAAACTTATATTTAAATTTGTAGCATAAAGTACCACTTGTTTAAATTTTTTATACACTAATGCAACACACATCTTTCATTTTTATTTCATTTTGTTTGGCTTTTCAACAGTAAAAGGTGATTGTATTAAATGATACTATTCACCTTTTTAGTCTTTTCCGGCCTCAGTTTGTTTTTATTCACACAATTTCACTCCAGACCTAGTACTGTGGGTTGTAAGGTACATCAGTTTTACTTACCTCCTCAATTTTGTAATCAATCAATATTAATTTTAGATTTAGAGGTATTTAAAATATGTAAGCAAATTCTTTAATTGAAAAGTTACCTCTGATCTCAGAGGTTTGAAGACACCTATATCCGTTTTCTAGTTTCGCGCTGATGCAAGTAATTGTGAGAAGTAGAGAAGTAGAAAAGACAGAGTACGATTCTAAAACAAATTTATAATATTAAGGCTAATAATTTACTAATACTGATATGATAGTTATAAAAATAAAAGAGAATTGAGTTTTTCCTACCATCAATAAAATGCAATTTCCACCTCTAACTGTTTACAAATATCGTGTTTGTGCTATTTGTAGAATTTGTAGAAAAAAAATCCAGCTTCAACAGTGTTTAATAGTACTTTCTAGTATCTAATACACAATTATAAAAAAATCTAGAAACAACACTGAAACAGAGCAAGACACAAAAATATAGAATATTACAATATATATATATTATATACTATATATATATATATGATATATGCAGAATGATATTTCTACCCGTGAGTTATGCAGTAAATTAATATTTTTATGTATAAAAATAATTTCTGTAAAATAAGAATTTAAAAAAGCATTATAAATTAAAATTGTTAGGAGTTTAGTTTTTAAATCATGGGATTTCGGAGTGTAATTTCTATAAAAATAACAATTAAAGAACTAAAAAATTGAAAAAAATGGTTCTAGATAAGAATTTTCAAATAAATTCATTAAAAAAAAAAATTTGAAAAGGTGCTTTTTGTTAATTCATGTCGATATTTTTGTTACGTATCTTTAATTCTAATCCCCTATTTTGTTATATTATGAAACATAGGCAGCGTTCAGTAAATGGCCTGGGTTACGATTTTATAAACGGAATTATAAATTAATTAATATGCTTGATTTAATTAATTAATTACCTGTACTTGATTTTACGAATCCTACAAGAAATTATTTATATTTAAACATATATTGAATAATAACTAAAAGTCCAGGAGAGCTGTCATTATGCACAATTACATATATATATAGATATAAGTATATATTATATATATATATATTATATATATATTATATATTAATATAATATATATATATATATATATATATATATTATATCATATTACATAATATATTATACTATATACTATATAATATAGATAATTACTTTTAAATCACAAAAATAACTTGTTGTCAACAGAGCGATCAAAGAAGACTTATTTTTTTTGACATGTTTCGCGCCCTTCGCTTATTCACGTACATAAATTCAAAGACTACATCATGTTTTGAACATGATCTCTTCTCAGTTTTCCTGCCTTTATAAGTATAGCGATTTCATGCTAGCCTAATGCTGCTTGCAGCTGCTAAATTTAAAGATTTATAATGTTTACCAACGTAAGTTGTAAATGCATAAAATTGGATTCATTTTCAGTCTGTTTTAAAATTACGGGAGCAATCTGATTAAAAAAGGAGACAGATACAAATAAATGGGCATGTTTGAAAACGGGGACTGTCCCGGAGAAATACGGGCGTCTGGGCTAACCTTGTAATATAACGCTGGTAACACTTGCTGTATCAAAATAATCAAAGTCATTTGCTCACAGACTACAACCCTGCCTAGGGACCGATCCGGGGCTGAATTGGTTGCGGGGCGGGGCGGGGCTGCTCTAATTAGCGGGCGGCGGCGGAGGCCGGGTTAGCTAAAATTAGAAATTTAAGTCAAAAACACTGAAAGTTTTCCCACTTAGAATGGAAGTTAGATTATAAGCTAGAATTAGATAATTTAAATATATTAAAAAGAATACGTGGTGTCACGTTCCACCACTAAATATTTCAAAATTTAATTTTCGGTAATTCATTGATTTTCTAGAAGAATAGTTGTATGTTAAATATGTAGTTATATATTTATATACTATTATACTATAGGTATATCAATTCTCATCTATATTATATATCATAATAGTTATAGTGTTATATATTAATATATATAGTATATATTATATATATATATATATATATATATTTAAGAACCTCTTTGTCGGATGACTATAGTTTAACTTTAGCAGAGGAAGCCCCTTGGATTCTCTTTTTAGTATATGTTTAGTGTCACTTCATTTTCTTAGCTAAAATGTACTACTACTACTAAAACATTGTTAAAGACACTTTTTATTAATGAATAAATTTTAAAAGGAAAGCTAATTTTTCGTCCCGACACGCGAGACCTCTTTCAGGCTATGGGACTGGATTTCTTCTATTCTTTGAGTCTTTCATCAGTTCAAGTGTTTTCAGTTGGTATTCTGATATTTTCTTCATGGTGTTGTTGAAATATTTGATGTTTTCAGATAATTCATTTTGTATAAATCTATCTTAACTTCACCGGGATGCTTATGGTAGTTTTACTATTATAAATGCAAAAGGATACCATGATTTTGCGATGGTTCTGATTGAATTCTGATCATCTTATATATTGTTGATATTGTAGAGTGGCCTGTGTTACGAATATGACTTGTTAAAGCTGAATTTACTGTCTTGTATCGCAGGTTCATCTGTATGTTGAATTTTTTCTTCTTTGCAATCTTGAAAAGCATAGTATGTTTTATTCAAAGTATTGCAGGGGATGTGATATATACAGCTTTGAGGGGAGATTTTTTTTCGTTTTTGGGGTTTTGAGAATGATTTTTTAAGGTGATGTTATATTTGATGGAATGAATGTTATATTTTTGGTAATATTTGTTTTTAACGGAATATGATGGCTATTGAGACATTGGATAAAAAGGATGATGTTTGCTATTTTCGGGGGAAAGGTGCTAGTACCGTCTTTTTTGCTTTGGTTTAAATGGCTTTTGTGACGAAAAACTTCAGAAGTAAAGTGATTTGAAGTATTGTGGATCGTATTAGTTTCTGTGCTAAAAAGAGGGGAGAGCAATACGAAAGGCACGGGAATAAGAGATGACAGAACAGCTTATTTTGTGTTTGGGGAATGATTAGATAGAATTTTATCATATTTTACCCCAAACTTTATTAAACAATTAGTTTATGGATTAGATATGTAAGATGACATTTTTGTCTCCCTCCTCACAACACCAACCCTAATTATGTCCTAAAACTATTTTTACTCTATTCATCCTTCCAAGATTTTATCCCCCCAAGGGTAATACGATAAAAAAAGAAAATGCCTTCCAACAACTCTATCCACTTCCTCGATACCTTAATCACATGGAATAACAATCACCTGCAATTACTATATATAGAAAACCATTCACACCAAATATATACATTGGCTATCTATCATTCCCCAAACACAAATTAGCTTTTCTGTCATCTCTATTTCTCCGGGCCTTTCGTATATGCTCTTCCCTCACTTTTAGCAACAAGAAACATCAAATTATCCACAAATAAAAAGTACCTTACCAAAGTTTTTAATTTTGTGTTACATTTTGATAATAAAATGAAGTAGACATTAAAACATAATACTAAGAAGAGAATCGCAAAGGGCTTCCTGCTTAGCCCTATAACTAACTAAATCTCTTCTATAACTCTATATAACCATATCTATCTATATTATCTAATATATATATCTAGAATATAAACTAATATAACTATATAACTATATATATAATACTATATAATTAATAATATATAATATCTATAATATAATTCAAATTAATATCACTTTTAACAGACCTTTTCTTCAGAAATATTTGATTTCTTGAAGAATATTTAACTTTCAATAAATTCATATATAAATACCTTTTACCAATACTTCTTTCCTTTCCGAATTCGTTTGGTTCATCAATTCGATAATTTTTGTTCAAACTCGGACAATCAACTTTGCCTCCATTTTATTTGAATCACGTCCATCCCCCACACCAACAATGAACTTATACTTTCAGGTATGTTTTACTGCAATTTTGCAATCATTTATAACACAGAGTCTGGAAACTTCAACCTCTTTTATTTTGTTGATTTAACCTCTTTAATTTACGTGTACAATATCCAGTTAAAAACCCGGTGCCCGGTCTTTTCCTGATTTTTGGCCGGGGCCGGCCGGCGTCGCTTAGGGCGGGGTTGGCGGGGCCCGTCGGTTTTCCTCCCCTCGCCAACGTACAAAGCCCGAGTCACGACGAGCGACGGACTTGAGAACGACCTTGTCACCGCTTGTCGTAACGGAATAACGTCCGCGAACAAGTAACGCGGTCCCACTTGACCCTTTGAAGGACAACCTTGACGCCAACTTTTACTACGCCAACACCCAACTTTTTTCACGAGGATTTAATCAGTGGCACTAATTATTCTATTGTCTTCCCTGGCTTTCACTATCAATCATACGGCCACCATTGCAAATAATAATAATACATAAGTGAATACAATATGATTATATATATATATATCTATATAATTTTAATTATATACTATCCTATAATATAATTCTACCACTATACTCTCCTAAAATATACTTTAGGGTAAATATTAACACCGCCTAATATAAATAATCTATAATAAATTCATCTCAACTTTTGCTTCTAAGTTTGCAATTTATTTTGCAGCAAACTACACAAATTAAAGAACTTAATAAAAACGGAAACTTCAGAGAGCTGTTGTAGTTTTTTGTAAGATAATGGAAAATTGTGTTCTTATACATAAATATTTACTACTCATATATATATATAAATATATACACATAAATAAACATATAATATATATAATATTATATATATTAGTTATATATATAATATATATATATATATATTACTAATAATATTACAAAAATACTATTATATATATCCACTAAATGTTATACATATTCATATACTTTCATTACACAGCAATCACACTAAAATTTAAAAAAAAATAAACTTTTACCGAACGCATTACAATGCTTGTCATTAAAAGACATAAACATGTGTGACGAATAAAAAAGGACCATATATATATAATATAATATCCTACATAATATAATAATAAATACTATTATACATATATATATATATATATATATAATATATACTATATATAAATATATATATATAATACTATAATATATATATAATATATATATCATGTCAGCCTCTAGAAAGCCACAATCCATAATCTCAAAACCTACAAACAGCTACCAGAAAAGAATACTATTGCGAATGACTGGTCCAATTTTAGTTGCGAAATTTGTAAAAAAAAAAAAAAAAAAAAAAAAAAAAAAAAAAAAAAAAAAACAATATATCTCGACAAAAACTACAATACTACAGCGACAAGGAATACATTTTTGGAAATCCTGGTAAAAAATTTTACATAGGAATGTAAAAAAAATAATAAAAAATAAAAAAGAATTATTGTTATAATATATTAAGTAATATGATTAGAGGCCTATTTAGAGACCTTCTATTGCGTTACTTGTTAAAATAAATAGACTTTCTATAATTTTGCTTTTTTTTTTTACACTAAAGAATACCCCAAGGTATACCGCACCGATGGAGGGTCGGGTCTCTCGGCCTTCCGGAAACTACCGGTAGGACTAAATTCCCCCCCCTTCCGGGAGTTCCGGAACCCCGCTCTCTTGGATTTGACCTGTGTCCGGGGGTGTCTCCGCCCTCCCCTACGGGTCTTGGAAAAAACTCCCCCCCTGTTTCCACCGTCAGCTCGAGCCCCTAAATTAGCACTTGTAAACCTTTACAAATAATATATACTATATAACTATGTCCCAGCACCTCCCCCAAAAAAATAGCCAATTTATGTTTAATTTTTTTTTTTTTTTTTTTTTTTTTTTACATTTCCGAACAAAATTTTACAAGGATCCAAAAAAATCGTATTTCATTTGGAAAATATTTTGCAGTTTTCCGAGATATATTTTTTTGTTTTTTTTTTTTTTTTTTTTTTTGTTTTTTTTTTTCTTTTAAACAGTTTCCTAATCATCAAAGTTTTGCCAGGATACCAGCAATCTTTTCATTTTTCTAGTAGCTGTTAGTAGTTTTTAAGATATGGATTGTGGCTCTTCCAGAGGCTGCCTATATATACTATTATATATATATATATATATAATATATATATTATAATAATTATATATATAAATATATTTATATATTATATATAATATAATATATATATATATTTATATATATATTATATATTATATTATATATATAATATATATATATATGGGCTCATGGTCGATTATCTGACTCCGTTAAGCTTCAAGCCACTTTCTATTTTTAAAATCTACCGTAATCGAAATACAATATTTGAGAAAGCTCTCTTGGGACCACATGCTTGTTTTCTTGTTTTTTTTGTTTTCTTTTTTTTTGTACTCATTTGCCACAACCAAAAGTTAAAGTAATGAAACTATTATGTTTAAGAACTTAGTTATTACTTTTTTTCTAAAATAAAACAAAAAAAAAAGAAGAATAATATTAATTTTTAGCAAGTTTTGATGGGACACTAGGGCTACCCGCGTGCAGTCTTGCAGTGCATTCCGCTGCATCATGTATCCCATAATCCCGACTCTATGGTATTAATAATTAAAAAAAAAAAGTGCATCGTCTACATTCATTAATTAAACTTATTGGTACATACTTGGTATGGTAACACTATTTACTTAATTAAAAATGTATATGGCATGTACATTCATAATTTCAAACTTTAGGTACATAAATCAAATTTAACTGAAATGAATTATCGTAATTTTTGTTAGCTTAGGTTGAAGCCACCAAAAAAATATCAATTTCTCTTACTTTTTTTTATTAATTTTTTTAAAATTTAATTAGTTTTATTGACTTTTAGGAGAATGTGTTCGGATCCATCAACGATATGTAATGAAGGTGGAAGCAAAAACAGACGATGATATTATAGTTATATATTATATTATATATATAATATTATAATTTTAATATATATATTTTTAATATATAACATACCATATAATAATATAATAGAAATATTATATATAAATATATATATATATATAATATATATGGACTTTCATGGCGCAGATGATAACGTGTTTTTAACTTTTTTCATATATGTATATATTATGATATTAAAAATTATTTGAATGCTGATGAAAAAATAACAAACAAATTTTAAATACAAAAAAAAAGGAACAGTTTAAGTAATATCATATTTTTTTACGCATATCGTGCGTTTGCAAGGCCCCAAGACATGAGCAACATCTCGAGATATTTACGTGTAGTACAAAAATCATTACCCGAAAACAAACGAGGAGAAAATCAGTACAGCAAAAGTTAGATCCCATTGTAGAATTAGTCGAATTTAACTTGCATCGTCAGATCCATATAGGTTAGGATACGGCCTAAGGCCCTCAAGTTCAGGTTATGAATAATGTTTTAGTATATGTAAACACAGCATCCTATATGAAAAAAACAATACAGAACGTTATTTACTCCACAAGCATTATTTTTTGCGTTACCCTAAAATTCTTCACGTATTAGCCTTAAAATTCACCCGTTTTTTCTCATACAAAATGAAGCTGTTTTGCCTACTTTAATTTATTAAATTTTAATGATTTTCAAATTCGTATCTTCTCAATCTAGGAATCTTAATAATTGCTAGTATATTAGTAGACAAAATATGAAAAAAAAGTAAAAAAAAAAAAAATGAAAAAAAAAAAAAAAAACAAAAAAAAAAAACAAAAAAAAAAAAAAACACACATTTATATATATATACCACAAAACTCATAGTCCTATATATATATAATATAATATACCTTATATTATATTATATATATATATAATAACTATATAAATAATAACTATATATATAATATAATACTATATATATATATACATATATATATATAATATATATTATATTTATATATATATATAAGACAGTGGTAGTTGGTTGGCTTGCCCACTACCACTTATCTTTGCCAGGAATGCGTTATGATGCCTCGGACGAAGGTTGGGACTGGTCTTAAAGCGACCTTCAATCTTTACGACGAAATGTGTGAATATATTGGTAATGGAATTCAGAGAATAAATGATGAGCGAGAAGAGGAGAGAATCATGGATGTATATTTAGAAAGGGTACATATTGATTTGCCGCTGGTGAGGACTGAAATAAAAGATGGAAAGTGAAATTGGATTGAAATGAGTGGTGTTGGTGTGAAATGTAATATTGTGCTGTGTGGAAAGAATGAGAGTGGGGATCAAGGAGTTGCAATTCTGAATGACTTGTGGTACGGACTTATGGTAGATTTTGTTTGGTGAGTACTAATCTAATGGTTAAATTTAAGTTTGAAAAGGTCAAGGTATGTGCTGTTGTGACATATGCATCTGAGGGAAAAGTTGAAGAGAGTATGATTTTATGAGTGGATAATTCTGAATGACGTTTGGGATAGTTGCAGTAAGGAGTATTCAGATTTGATTCTGTGTTGAGGTGATCTACATGGTTGGAAACACAGAGTGACTAAAAAGGGATGTATAACAGTTGTTTGGGATGTCGAGATGAAGAAGATGGTAGGAACGGTGTATTGATTTTTCGGAGTGAGAAGGTATGTGTGTAAGTACATACTTCTATTAACACAAGAGTATTCATAAGATACTAGAGTTGGTGTAGGTGAGGGATCGATACTTGAATGCAAAAAGCCAGTCATGAGAGTTTGCAAAACGAAGGAGAAGATATTGACTACCCAGTCTATTGTTTGCGATGAAAAATACAGTGAGAATTTCGGAATGGGAATTTTCGGTATCATATGTTGTTTTATGAAATCTAACATGTAGTTGTTTTCTATGCAGAAGGAGGAATGGCAAGGAAGGAAGTGAGGAGCTAGAATTAGGTGAGAACGTTAAGTTGAACAGACAACACGTTAATAAGGAGATAAGTATTAAGAGCGGCTGGCAAGTAAATCAGTTGAATTTAACAAGTTGAAATGAAACAAATCTGAACATATGAAGGACGTTATTAGTAGTGCCAAGAAAAGTATGTGGTATTTACTAAAGTAGGAAGTAAGAATGTTAACAGTGATTGGTTGGAAATGAAGATAGAGAAGTGATACACGAATTAATAAGGTAAAGAGAAGCATTATTAATGTTACTAAAAGCATATGAAATTGAGAGGTCTCAAAACAAATATTTGAATTTATAAGGAGGAGAGAAAAAAAGAAATACTAAAAGAGGTAAAATGTAAGGAAGAAAAAAGGAAAAAGATGATAAATTAGTGCGTAAGATGTAGAGTTAAAACGAAAATGGAAACAGCAGTCCATAAGCCGGTACTCTCCTGCCTGCCTAGAAACTAAAGGTGGAACTAAGTGTAACCTTGTCTGGAGTTGGAACTAAGTATCACACTATTCGATAATGATTTAAATAAATGCATAATTTTTATTTGTAAGTAAACTGCCATTTTTTGTACTACAAGTTTTATGGTGTCCACTCGATTTTGTCTCTAAATTTATGCTCTTCGTATTATGAGATTATTAAATATTTACTTTATTAGTGTCCGAAAAATTAACAGATTATGTGCCTCAATTTGACGTTTATATTCTTTTGTGCCGCCGAACTTTTTGTCCGTGAAGTCCCAGAACAATTTGCCAGTGATTCATTACGTGGAATTGGAATGACCAAGTGATAAGGATTGTGCGTTTAAAAGGAATAAAAATATGTGACATTTTTTAATCTTATTTTTGTATTAATGATTGTTAGGTTAAATTAGATTAGGTTACTATTTAATTGATATATATTAGGGTTTAACTAAAAGGTCTAAAAATAAAGTGAATTTACTTGTTAATAAATAATATTTATGAATTATATATTAATAAGAAAATCTTCTTTGGTTTGTTTTCCTCCCTTGTTTTAATTGATGAGTTGGTTAAAGCTTGCATAAATAAATTATTCGAATTTACTTACAGAAATAAACAGAAGTCAATAAACCGAAGGACCGAAATCCTCATATATTACACTGGTGGCTTCCGTAGTGTGTGGGCTGAAACCCTTGACTTCGCGCAGAGGGAAGGAGAAAGAAGGAATCCTTTAAACCAATGGGGGTTTATAAAAAAAGTGTGTGGTCTTTCGGGCCACAACACATTTTGGGGCAAACTGCCCGCAAAGAGGAAGATGGGCAAGGAACGTAGAATGTGAGGAACAACAAAAGAACAAGTTTAACGGGAGCAACTTAATAAAAGTGAGCAGAAAGTAAAAGAAAAGCAGGACTAGTAAGTATAGGTAGTAAAGAATCGTCTGTTTTTTTTTTGTCTTTTTTTTATGTTTGATCCTTCCTTCTTTTAAGTTTGGGTATCCAAACTTGGGAGAGGGAGGAATGTTGGGAATTAGAGAACCACCTAAATTATATTCTGAGGTAAGAACTGGGAAGGTCAGTATAAAAAAGTTAGATTGTATAACACATCTCAAGGAATTGGACTGTTTCGTTACTCAGGACGCAGGGATGGAAGGAGGAAGCCAAGGAGAAGGAAAAGATCCCGTAGAAGTATACGGTAAGGAAATAAATTAATAGATTTATTATTATTATTATAAATTTTAATATGAATTGTTGTTAACAAATATTTATTATTTATAGGGATTAACCCTGGGACTGAACTTGGAGATTGGGCCTAGAGACTAGGTAACCTAATTACTCGAGTGATAACTAACTAATAAAAGATTGGCTCTTATAAAGGAAAAAAGATTGATAAAATTAGTGCGCAGATGTCGATTTTAAAACGAAATTGGAACCAAGCAGTCCGATAAACCGATACTCTCCTGCCTGCCTAGAAAAATAAAGTTGAACTAAGTTGTAAACCTTGTCTGGAGTTAGACTAAGTATCACCACTATTCGGGAATGATTAAAGGTGTTAAGTATGACATGTTGGGAATAATTAGTAAGTAACTGCCCATATTTTGTACTACAAGTTGTTTGCTGTCTACTCGATTTTGTCTCTAAATTTATGACTCTCGAATTATGAATTATTAAATATTTACTTATCAGTGCCCGAGAAGTTAACAGATTATGTGCTTTAGTTTGACGTTTATATTTCTTTATGGCCGAACTATTTGTCCTTAAGGTCCCATGAACATTTGCCAGTGATTAATTACGTGGAATCGGAACGACCAAGTGATAAGGATTGGTGGGTTTAAAAGGAAGAAAAAATGACCATTTTTTTTAATCGTATTTTGAATAATGATTGTTAGGTTATATTAGATTAGGTTACTATTATTGTATATATTTAGAGTATAACAAAAAGGTCTAAATAAAGTGAATATACTTGTTAAGAAATATTATTTTGTGATTTATAATTCAAGAAGTTTTTCTTACTAACCTGAGAATTTTGGTACATGGTTGATTGAGTTGTTAAAGCTTGCCATAAATTAATTATTACGAATTTACTTACAGAAATAAACAGAAAATCAATAAATGGTGAAGCAAATAGACCATTATATTAACAATTTATATATATATATCATATATATATATATATAAATGTGGTGAGTTGGTATGTAGGTATTTGGTAATGTCTAGTGTATGTTTTGGTAATTCTTGTATATTTATTTATATTATATAATTGTTATTATTGTAATAATTTAACTAGTTATGGGTTTATTGTATGTTGATGTATAGGTATTGATGTATTAGTTATTGTAGGTAAAGGGTGAGAAATCAAATTCTCCGTACGAGGTTATTCCTTGAATATATCATAATACGTCTTATATAATTATTTATATTTTTAATATGTATATTTATATAGTATATGAGTATATATATTATATATATATATTATAGTATATATATTAATTAATTAATTATATATTATATATACTTATTTTATAATATTTGTTTATTATATTAAGTAGTAGTTATATATATTTATATATAGTTATATATTTATATATACCGTATAATATGGTGTATGTATATATTAAGATATATATTATATAGTATATATAATC
>JABUQX010019509.1:52500-56641 GCA_015478945.1 Trachelipus rathkii | reverse complement strand
TGTACCACATTCAACCTTTCACTATCGGCGCTCATTACATACTTATCCTTATTGTCTTGCTCACTTCACTTCTCCCTCTTAATTTTACCTACTTCTTCGTATCACCTTCATCTCGCATACCAGCCCCACTAAACTTAATTTACCACAGAACAACATAATGATACGAATAATCCCATCCTAAACCCCTTCTGATTTAAATCCAAGCGCTGATTGACTTCAACATCTCCTCGTTTTTCAGTGTGCTAAGTCGACTAATACTGAATGCATACTTTTGCACTCATACAATCTCTACCTAGTGCTGAGTCCAACTCTAGTATACTTATGGATACCCTTGTGTTTAAAGAAAGTATTACTTACCCACATACCTCTCTCTTCACAGAAAGTCAATCACTTTGCTTGGGACCATTCTCGGTGTTTTTCTCCGCCACCCCAAAAACCACTTTTGCCATCCCTTTTTGATCACCATACCAACATGTCAGGTCCCCCAAACTCTCATCAATCTGAAGCTCAACTCACCCCTATCTCAGAACAATCACTTTCAAGATAATCCCAAAAACAATTCGATACTCTCTTCCAACCGTTTCCCGCAGATGGGACCATTACGTCACAACCACACCAATACCTTGACCTGTTCAACTTAAATTTAACCATTAGACTTCTAGGACTCACACAATATAATATATATATATATATATATATATATATATATATATATATATTATATATATATTAATATATATATATATATATTATATATATATATATATATATATATATATAATATATATATATATTATAATATATATAATTTTACAGTTAGTCACCACCACTTACGGGCAAAGCCCTATCTAGGAGGGGGTGTGCTCAATTTTTGTCTGAGCAAGACGGAGCCAAGAAGAGAGTAACACACACTCAGACGTCCGACCAGTGGCGAACCTGGGTCTTTCGCTTAGTTGGGCGAGTGCTCTAACAGCTGAGCTACCGGACGCCATTTTGGTGCTTGATCCATTCCTTCTTGACTTTTACGAGCCGACTCCACCGAATGTCCATTCTTCTTATCTTCTTATAATAAATAACTAAATCCAAAATGATGTTGGTCCATTTATTATTTTAATTAACTTTTGTTTTTTCAAAAAGATTCAAGATTAAAATTTTGGTGCTCCTCCGTTATATAAAAAATAGATTTTAATTTTTTAATTTTGTTTAAAATTATTAAAATTTTGTAATTACTATTCTAAAAAGTTTCTTCACAGTCTCAACAATTTTCTCTCAGGAACCATCTCCTTCACCATCCACTCAAACTTCTAATCCCTCGTTGCAAGCTCTTGTATTTCTTGGTTCTCTTCTTCTCTTATTCCTTTCTTCAAAATCTTCTCTTTTCTTTTTTCCCTTCTCTTTTAATACGTCCGCTCTTCACCGCATATAATATACTATATATATATATATATAAATAATATATATACTTTATATATATATATATTATATATATATATATATATATATATAATATATATATATATATATATATATATATCAGTGGGCGTGCGGAGTCGTAAAATAATTTTTTCGACTCCGACTCCTTAAAAATTTAAATTTGGATTTTCGACTCCGACTCCGAACTCCACTAAACAAAAATTTTTCGACTCCAACTCCGACTCCTCTTAAACAAAAATTTTCGACTCGACTCCGTTCCAGCGGTCAATTCAGATTTCGGAATCTGACTCAGATTAAGTGCCTTACAGAGTTACAGTAAAAACATTTTTTTGTTTTCAAACAATTTTTTTTTCGCTTGCTTTTGAGATAAAAAAACATACCCACTTTTCCAATGAATTCTTAATCTCCAAATGATATACGTAGAAGTACGTAAAGACATTAAAGATGCAGAGCGCAACACATGACAGGACAAATATATTTCCGTTCGGAAACAATGTATAACGTAATTATAATCCAAATTATTTTTATATGTTATTACCAAAACAGCCATTATTTAAAGATTAACAGTTTAAATACTTTCAGTTGCAATAATAATAATAATAATATAATATAATAATAATAATAATTAATAATAATAATAATAATTAATAATAATAATAATAATAATAATAATAATAATAATAATAATTAATAATAATAATAAAATAATAATTATAACAATAATAATTACAATCCGTGAGGAAATAAAAAAAACAAAAGAATTTCTGACAAAATTTAAAGAACTGGATTTTATAATTTAGGATATATGATATATATATAATATATATATATATATGTATATTTATTATTATATTATATTAATATATACTTATATATATATATATATATATAGACCTATATATATATTATATAAATATATATAATATATATAATATATATTATATATATATATATATATATGGATTGCCTAAAAATACACAAAAACTCAGAAAATTCACCTTTGAGAACCTTGTAATATCTATGTGCGGAACGTTACACACGAACATTGCCCCAATTATCTTGAACAGCATCTATCGACCATATCTTATAACTCTTTCGATAGTTAATCAAATAATGATTTACATATGTAAATTACCAACTTAAAACTGAAGCCACTAATATTATCGCCTCACTTCGATGAGAGATCTTTTGTTATAAATTGTACCGTATTCTGATAAGATTGACATAATAATTAACGAAGTGTATCACTTCAAAAAACCTACCCCCACCAGATATATCAGGACAACATATGAGGAACCTTTTATTAATTTGTTGTACTCAAACACCGTTTAAATTTAAAAAAAACCATGTATCTACGAAACTGAGGAAGCGCCGATGTGCTTACATTTGCTGACTTCTATATGTCCAATTTGGAAAAACAAAATCCTTCGGGAAACAAACAACTTTAACCCCGTATTTACAGTAAGGATATGTCGACGACACCTCCCACTATCTTTAGGAACATAGATCATAAACATCAGTTCATCAATAGAATTCAAGGGTTGTCATGCTTAAAATTCACATCGAAATTTAGGTTAATAATGCTATCTGCTTTTTAGACATCAAATCAATGTTAATTGTGACGGCTCATTATCTACAGCGCATACATGTCAAACCCTGATAATGGTCTGTATATAAACTATGGATCCTATTCACCGACGTATTTACAAACAGAAGCTATCGTAAAAATTAGTTAAGAGCTATGACAACAGTATGTTCACTTGGTAAAAACTTTTGATTATCAACCAAGATCATATTGACCGCAATTAACCAAAATTTAATTAACTGTGATCATCCACAATACTCAGTTGAAAATTTAATTAATAAAAACCCTTACAAATTATATAATAAAGAAAGTAAATATAATAAATTCGATAAATTCTTCTTCAAAACTTCCAATGCAGATTTGTCAATAAAGGAGAGAAAGTGCCTCCGTTAATATTTTCTGAATCTCAGCCTTCAAAACTAAAGACACTCAAAAATTAAAGCAGGACTAATACCATAAGTCCAAACAAACTGTCATTTCTTTAGGCCACAAGAGATTCTTTGCCGACAACCATCACGTTGTGTACCAATTTAACTGCCCTGAGTTAGACTATACGGTCAACATGATATTGGTACACGAAGAAATAGATTGTCGGACAGGCTATCAACATCTGCTACAGTCCAGCAAATCTTATTCAACATTTCAAACGGACATTGGTCAATCAACTATTAGTAATATTTCTAAACACTTACAATATTATACGGATCGTGTGAAGTCCAGAACTTAAAATTGCGGAGGCCTTCTACTTCAAAACACGCAACCAGACATTACATAAAATTTTATGGTATTTATTCAGTCAGACTCAATATAATTTGATTTACTTATTATATTATTCAATTTAAAGACTTCATTCGCTTACAAGAAATAATCCTCTGAATATGTCTCAAGTTTTTAGAGACGAAACGCGTCGGTAAATCTATGTAAATATATCTTCTTCTCTGGTATATTATTTTCAAGATTATTTTTAAGGAAATTAAATTATCAAATCATAAAATTATAAAATCAAAAACCTTTTATAATAATAATAAAATAATAATAATATAATAGATTAAAATAATAATAATATAATAATAATATAATAATAATAATTTTAATAAAATATAAATAATAAATTAATAATAA
>JABUQX010019509.1:47500-50000 GCA_015478945.1 Trachelipus rathkii | reverse complement strand
GCGCCTTCACAAAAAATAACACACAATACTATACCAAGAATAAAAAAAAAAAACGAGAACATGAAAAACGAAAAAACACAAAAAAACAACAAGAAATGGAACCCAAAAAAGAACCCTAAAAAAAAAACAAAAAGAATAAAAAATTATCACGAAAAAAATTATCATAAGAAGGAAAAAAAGAAAAAAAAAACAGAAAAATAAAAAAAAGAAAAATATTATAAAAACGTGGACAAATAAACTAACAAGTGATTTCGTGTAATTGCACAATATATATATATATATATAGATTATATATATATATATATATAATATAATTATATATATATATATATATATATATAATAATATATATATAAATCTATTTACTATATATATATTATTATATATATATATATTATATATAATATTATATATATAATATAATATATATATATAATTCTCATAAGAACTTACAATCGTTTTATAAGGTCAATTACAGTTTCCTTGCTTTTTGACTGAGGTGATTAAGAAGTCTTTTCAATGGTAGGATATTTGTATTTGTAGGTGAAATTACTGTAAAGCAAAACCTGTAATGCGATCCTCTCTAACACTATCCGTAAATACGTTTCAGACGCCTTAATGTCGAAAAGGTTCTTTCTACTGTGCGGTGGATACAGCAATACTGCCAAGATATTCAGGAGAGTAGCAATGTTAGGAAACCTCTTCTTGTCACACTTAGCCAAAGCACCGATCGGACAGTTTATGGCTTTTCATTTTCTAACAAGCCATTACGATGCCAGAGGACACCACTCTCCTTTTGGTGTATCCTCGTGAGGGTCTGGAAGTTCGTCTTTATAAAAGAGGATGCTTTTTCAATAAGCTTATAAGGTACATTGCACTTTTCTGATAAAATATACTGAAGTGAAATGATAGGTGGTTTCATGCGAGAGAAATCTATCAGTCAACGAAAAAATCAGATCATAAATAAACCGAATAAAAACTGAGATGCGGTTATATGATTCGGGATCTGATGTAGGCACATTGCAACAGGTTTCTGAACTTCGTAGTTTTGTAATTGTTTATTCCAATACCTAAGCTGTTCACATACATTTTTAGCTTGTGTGTGAATATGGTTTTGAACTCTGTGTCTGCATTTTGTCTACCTTTTTCGAGAAGTTGAATAATGTTGTTTTTCACTAAGTTTATTGCACAGACAATGTCCAAATGGACACATCTGTAACTGTTTTGACAAAGTGTAGGTTATTCCAAGAAAATTTACTTAAAACGTATAATATTATTATAAAATTCCAAATTACTGATGAATTTAACAACGAGTAGCTTCTGTGATAATTCACCAGGGCATTCTTTTATTTCTTCCAATGACGCAAGTATTGGCCCAAGAGTCTCTTTAAAAAGGTAAACCTCTTCATGCCGTTCACACCATCTTTTTGTTATTTGGTTCCTAGAAAAACTCTTTTATTTTAATTCTTCCAGAAGTTTTGTGCGCTTCGGACTCGATCGAAAAAAAGTTCATATTTCAGAGAATGAATCCTAAGACGGTTCGAATTGCCTGAATTTTAAAGGAGTCTGAGGGACATAGATTTAAACAATGTGCTAAACAATGTGTGTATAGAGTTTAGGATACTCATCCGAATAACAGATTGCACTCCTCGGAATTCGGCCTATCATGGGAAGGATCTCCCATCATTCCTTTGCCTCTTAAATTTTGGTTTTTAAACCAAGATTAGCCGAAGGTCTCGCCAAAAATTACATTTGCCAATGCTCTTCCTGATATATCATAAACCGGAACAAATGATAAAAAATCCTCTGCTTAAAGTAAAAGGAGTATCACCTCCATCACCACCAATCGCTTACCTTACACAAAGGAAAAACTGTTCTGTTTGGGAAATATCCGTTGTTTCATCAGCTAATACTGAAAAAAAATTTGTTTTTATTAACTTCTTCCACTATTTTCCCTTGTATAAGCTAACTAAATGACGGTATGATTTCACTCTGCATCATTGGACTCGTGTACATTGATTTTTGGACGATATAAAGTAAGTATTCTTCAAAACTGGTACCCAATTTGCTCGAAAACCTAAGAAGGCTTTCTAAAATTTCGGTCATTTGTTCAGCTGGATTGATAATTCAATGACGTCCAGAGTCACTTTGGCCCCTTATGCAAAACCTGCTGGCCACATAAACGTATAGTTTCAATTATTTGTACAAGTTTTTTCTCTATTTCCCTTCACATTTTTCTTATTTTGAGTGTTCCAGTTGTTTGTCCATGCTTTCGATTTTTTTCTGAATAAGAGCTTCAATATTATCTTCGGCTGTAACTGCAGCTACGTGATATGCAGTTTTTCTCGTGTTTTCTGAAGGATTGTTAAAGCTTTCTTTAAGTATTCGAATGACACTTAACAAATGTCCCCAAATCTTTTAGACTTCCTTTTGCCAGCTCCTCGATGTTCAGAAAACAATACGCATGTAGCACAAACACTCCTTTTTCTTTTCAGAGTAA
>JABUQX010019509.1:20000-45000 GCA_015478945.1 Trachelipus rathkii | reverse complement strand
AATGTCAGTATCAATTCATAGTCAAGATGCTGTGTATTCTTTGATAGTATTGGACACTTTGTTAAGGAATTTTGTTAGAAATACTGTTTTTGGCTGCTGATGTATAAAGATTTTAAGCTACCCCCCCCCCCCCCCCCCCCCCACCCCCCGCCCCCCCCCCCCCCCCCCCCCCCCCTCCCCTCCCCCCCCCCCCCCCCCAGGGATAGGTTGAGTTTTTGCTGTGTAATGAAGGATAGGTTGAGAACTTATTCATAGTCCAAATGGTAATGTCTTATTCGTAGTTCCAAATGTGTTATTATCTATTGTAGGTTTTCGCCCATGTTAAGTGTTAGATGTGTAGGCTATGTTTAATTTCTGATACGTTATTTTTAATATTACTATGACAATGTGATATTAACACTGATTTGTTTTGTTAGAGAAATGAAAAGTTTCGTAAGATATTACTGTTTTAACTGACGATGATGTGTTAGAAACGTGGGCTTAGGTTAAGTTTTTTTGCTGAGTAATGTTAGGTTTGCCGGAAAAGTTTGCTAATGTCTACGGTTTATTTATGTTCAAAGGATGTTATTGGATGATGAGTAGACACTTTGTTGAAGGTGTGTTCAATTCATAGTTCAAGATGCTGGTACCTTGATAGATTGGTCACTTTGTTAAGGAATTTTGTGAGATATACTGCTATTAGCTGTTGCTTATATGTTGGAAAAGTGGGATACATTGAGTTTTGTATGGTTCCTGTTACCTTACTTTACACTTTGATATAGGGAACTTTGTGGAATAGTTATCAGATTATTTCATACGTGAGTATGTTAGTTTTGTCGGTTTGTACATTATATTCTTAGTTCAGGTTATGATATGTAAGCTTTATTGGTGTGAAAACTTTGTAACCTTAGCATTATATTCGATTAATCTGTATGAATAATTAGGTTAGTTATGAAATTTTTGTTAAATGTTACTATGTGAAGGTAAACATTAAACAAATATGTTACAGATACGGTTTGAAAAAGTGTTGAAACAGGTTGACGTTCTGTATGCATGTTAGTTACTTTACCTGTTGTTAAGTATGAAACTTTGTTAATATTGGCTGTTTATTCGAGCGAAAGGTATGTTGAGTTTGTCGTTGTACAATATATTCTTAGTTCAGATTATTGATATGTTACCGTATTGATCTTAAACTTGTATACGTTAGGGGCTTATATTCGGTGTCAGTAAATAAAAGAAACTTATTTTTATTGTTATGTTTAGCCAAAATGATACTCGAAATATGACTTTGATTCAATAGTCAATAGATCATGGAAGAGTGGGTGGGAGGGGCGGGGAGGAGACGGGTGGTTTGATTTATGTTTATTGATTTACTGCTTTAAAAGTAGTAAACTAATACACTTTACTATGATATTTTATTAAAAGGACATTTTTATGTTATGTTTTGGATAAAACTTTGTTATTATGTTATGTTTGATAAAACATTGTTATGCTTGCAATATTCGTTGGGAATTATGATAGTTAGGTAAGGTTAAGATGAATTTTCTTTTAAATATTACTATGTTAATTTAAAAACCTTTGTTACCTTAGCATATATTCATTGGTCAGTATTGATAATTAGACAGGGTTATGATAATTTTTTGTTAAAATAATTACCATGTTAATGTAAAATTTAACATTGATATGTTAGAGATAGCTGAAAAATGTGTGCATAGGATTACGTTTTGTACGTGAGATAGTACTTTACTGTGTTAAGCATGGAACTTTGTTAAGGTTATATTTTATTCGTGCGTAAGGTGTGTTAAGTTTTGTCGTGGTACATTATATTTCTTAGTTCAGGTTCATGCTATGGTTAGCTTTTATTAGGGTTGAAACTTTGTTACGATTAGCATATATTCGTTGGGTAGTATATAAAAGAACTTTTTTTTAGCTATGTTTATCCGGAAATTGATACTCGAAAATGTTAACCAGAATCAATAGATCAAGTAGATTCAATAGTATCATGGAAGGGGTGAGAGGAGTGAGGGGAGGGGCTGGTGTTTGATTTTAACTGATTTACTGTTTACTGCTTTAAATCAAAGTAAACAACTAATACCACTTTAACTATTCAGATATTTTATTTCAAAGAACTATATTTAGGTTATGCTGGATAAAACATTTGTTATTTTCTTATGGTTATGTTTGGGATAGAACTTTGTTATGTTGCAATATTTCGTGGACATTATGGATAGTTTAGGGTAAGAAGTTAAAGATGAATTTTTGTTAAATATTATTATGTTAATGTAAAAAACTTTTTACGTTAGCATATATTCGGTTTTCAGTATGATAATTAGAGAAGATTATGATAATTTTTTGTTAAATATTACCATATAAATGTTAAATTAACATTGTTATGATAGAGATATGCTTGACAAAGTATGAATAGGTTACGTTTTTGTATGCTATGTTAGTAACTTTACTGTTGTTAAAATGTGGAACTTTGTTAATGTTAACAGTTTAGTCGTGCTTAAGGTGTGTTAGGTTTCTCGTTGTACATTATATTCTTAGTTCAGGTAATGCTTAGTGTTAGCTTTATCATGTGGAAAACTTGTTACAGTTAGCAATATATTTCGTTGGTCAGTGTATAAAGAACTAGATTTTATGTTATGTTTATCCAAAATGATACTCGAAATGTGACATGAAGCAATAGATCAATATATCATAGGATGGTCTGAGGAGGGGGCGGAGGTGAGGGTAGGAAGGTTTGATTTACTGATTTACTGCTTTCGGGTATGTAAAACATAACAATTTTAGTGAAAAATATGACTTGAATCAATAGAGCAATAGATCATGGATGGGCAGGAGGGTGCGGGGGAGGGTGGTTTAATTTACTGATTTACTGTTTTAGGGTATGTAAACATAACAATTTTAATAAAAAAATATGACTTGAATCAATAAATCAATAGATCATGGATGAACAGTAGGGCGGCAGGATGGTGGTTTGATTTACTGATATACTGCTTTAGAGTGTGTAAAAACGCAATCATTTTACGTTATGAACATGAAAAGCATAATAATTTTAGTAAAAATTATATTTTTTAAACAAAATAAATTAAAAATAAATAAACAATAATAAAAATTTGAAAATAAATTAAAAAATTTAAATTAATGTTTTTAAAACCAAATAAGTTTTCTTAAAAGAATAATAAAAATGAAAAAAATAAAAATTTCAAAAATAAATAAATAATTTTTTAAATAAATAAATTTAAAATTAAATAAAATATTTAAAAAATTATTTTTTAAAAAAAAAAATTAAATAAAAAAATTAAATTAAAAAAATAATAATTTTTAAATAAATACGAAATTAAAAACTCAAAGCATAAAGAAAAAAAGAAACTTCCAAAAATAGATAAAAATAGTAAGCAAAATATACAGGTTCAGATTCGAAAATAAATATATCTTAGTTTATAAAGAGAAAATGAGAATTGAAAATATAAATGTCAGCCTTCAAAAACTTTAGAAAATGGGTTTATATATGTACCACACGATACAAATGACGACCTAAACACGTCTTAGAAAAACAGAACAGGCATGTTGGAACAGTAGGGCTACGTAGTTTGGTCATGCTAAGATATGATAGAGAGAGGAGAGAGAGAGAGGAGAGAGAGAGAGAGAGAGAGAAGAGAGAGAGAGAGAGAGAGAGAGATGAGAGAGAGAAGAGAGAGAGAGAGAGAGAGAGAGAGAGAGAGAGAGAGAGAGAGAGAGAGAGAGAGAGAGAGAGAGGCGTTATAATTCATAAGCTCTTTGTGCTAAGATTCATATATATATTTTACGACATATGGCTACGTATGTAATTAATTATTAACAGCTGAATTCATTCCATTTTTAAGGGTAAAACCCATTTTATGGGTAAAACCACGTTTTGGGGTTCGGTCCCCATCTCATATGGGGGCTCTATGTATTTCTCCTCAACCACGCACTCGACTGCTTTTCGACTGGGAACCCTCTCCTGGGGGGGGGGGGTTTCACAGGCACCTATTAGGAACTTGAAAATATCTTATTCGAGATCTACGTCCTTATAAAGGTATACATTGACACCAATATTGTGTCATTAAGCAAATGTTTACTAACTTGGCACCACACCGGCTCCAGCACCGGTGCTGGCACCGTCTCTGACTTCTTATTCCTTCTTTACCCTTCCTCTGTTTTGCACCGTGCATTTCTTCTCTTTTTAGTTGGGACCCCAACCCCTTCCTGGAGGTCCTTAAACACCATTGAATGTTCAGAAAAATTCATAATTAAGTTCTACGTCCTTTTAAACTTATACATTGACACCACTATTGTATTATTAAGATAATGTTTACTAACTCGTCACCGCAGCGGCTCCAGCATCGGTGCCGACTCCTTCTCAAACTCCGGTTCCTTCCTCCTTTCACCATCTTCTTCCTCTCTTTTGCACTACGTGCATTTCTTCTGCTAACCACTCTCTGCTTTACTTTTTTTCAGGCGGGACTCTCTCATGGGGGCTCACAGACACCTAGTTAGGAACTCGAACTATCTATTCGAGATATAAACGCCGGCCACGGCTCCTGCCCGGTGCCGGCAATGGCTCATTTGCTCGACTCCTCCTCTGACTCTGACTCCTCTTCAATCCTTCCTCTCAGTCTTCTTCTCTTATGCACTCCGTCCATTTCTTCTTTTTAATCAGTTTCGGGCCTCTCCTGGGGGTAAGGGTTTCTGTATATATATATATATATATATATATATAGTATATATATATATATATATATATATATATATATATATATATATATATAATATATATTAATATATATATATTATATAATATATATATAGGTATATAATATATATATATATAATATTATATATTATTATATATATATATATATATATATATATATATATATATATATATATATATATATATATATATATAATATTAATAAAAAAACCCTAAAATATTTCACTCTGCTGGGAAACGAACCTGGACCCTAGCAGATGTATCGTGCAAGGTGTTGACACCATCCACGATGAGCTAAAAGAAGAACACGACAAACTTCCTATGGTGAATCATTCGTGACCCACCAATAGTACATGCGCGCTCATTCCCGCTCACACTCGGGGCTGGGCAAACAGGGTACCGCACAAGGTGAAAATACTTAAAGAACGGGGGTCAAGTTGTACAGAATAAATAATTTGCATACTGCGCGCAATACAATTTGTATTAATAAAAACACCCCTAAAGTATTTCACCCTGCTGGAAATCGAACCTGGACCCTAGCAGATGTTACGTGCAAGTGTTTGACCACCAGTCCACGATGAGCTAAAAGAAAAACACGACAATACTTTATATGGTGAATATTCGTAAATATCGGTGATCAGAGTGTGAGCGGGAAGAGCGCGACATGTCCTATTTGGTGGGTGCGAATATTCACCATAGGAAGTATTGTCGTGCTCTCCTTTTAGCGAGAATTTTGCTAATGTTTACGTTTATTCCCGTTGACGGAATCTGGGGTTCTAGCACTTATCTAGTGCCAATTTCAGTGCTTTCCTCCATCTGGCTTTATATTTTACTACATGGAATATACCTGTTGTTGAAACTGGACTTTAATTATTCATAGATAAAAAAATATAAATATATATATATATATATATATATATATATATATATATATATATATATATATAATATATATATAAGTATATATATATATATTATATATATATATATATATATTATTATAATATATATATATATTATATATATAAAGAATTTTTCTCTATGATGATTAATTGGCTCTATTTAAGAGATCACCTTGATATAGCAGAATAATAAAATAGTTTGGAATAGTGAAACGTTCCTTATTTATTTATTTATTAATTTGTTCTATTGACTTATGGGCACAGGAACACATTACCAAGGCCTTTCATTATTCTTCCGAATAAGGTTTACTTTTAATTACTTTGAATCGTGTCCACGTTCAAGTTACAGTAATCAAGTTTGGACCGAGAGAGTTCCACAGTGTTGGCTCTCCGGCTCTCTTTCCTAACTGACTTCTCTCCCGTAGCACTCCGTTGGTGGTGACAAGAGTAACCTCGGTGACCTTGATAATACAGAAAAGAAATGATAAACAGTTAAATTCGCATACAGGATTTCTTTGTACAGGATTTCTTATATCTGCGCACCAGAGATCCGATCCTAAGATACAGGTACTGGTTGCAATTACATATAAATTTTATAAAATTATACTATGTACCGACTACGGTACAGTAATGGTTTCTTAAAAAAGTTGCCTGTAACACCCCTTCTGACAATTTTTTAAAAAAAAGTTTTAGGATAGAGGAGACAGTGGCTACTAAGGTTAGAGAGTAAAACAATAATTTTCGCCTAAATAATAGCTCTCCTACTGAAGGCAACCTTTTTAATCATTTCTATGCAACACCTATACCTTAGGCGTTTTACCATCTGAAAGAAAAAAGGATTACTTTTTTTTTATGCCCCCTGATTTAGAAAGGTTTTTTTTCTGTCACTTGTCCTGTGGTCCACAAACTACATACTACAAAGATTTGACTCTTTCTATATGATTAATTGGCCTGTTTAAAGAGATCACCTGTGAATATAGCAAATAATAAAATAGTTTTGGAATAGTGAAACGTTCCTTTATTTATTTTTTATTACATTATATGTAATGACTATTTTACATGAACACATTAAGATATTTCCACTGTTGTTCAAAATAAATGTTTTACTTTTAAATACTTTGAATCTGACTACAATTACAGTATCAATTTTTTTGGACCGAGGAGTGTCACAGTGTTGGTCTCCGGATCTGCTTTCCTAACTGACTTATCTCCCAGTGGCACTCCGATGGAGACAGCGTCCCCTCGGTGACCTTGATAATACAAAAAGGAATGAAACAGTTATTTCGCATATATACAGGACTTTCTTTGTACACAGATTTCATATTATCTGCGCCCAGAGATCCGAGCCTAAGCTACGGTACTGGTTGCAATTACATATAACCTTTATAAATTTTATACTCTATGTACCGACTACGGTACATATTATATATATTATTATATATATATATATATATATAATATATATATATATTATATATATATATATATATATAATATATATAAATATAGTATATATATAATTTAATTGCGGTAATGCGATTTTTACTACCACGATTATATCGACGATGTTAAATAGTAGTATGATTTTCTTTCGATTATGTTTTTCCATATTAATAAGTCAACCAGAGCACTAGAAAGACGATTTAAACGTCGATTGGGGGAGAGCTAAACCGATCAACCTATCACAATGATTTGAATCAATATCAATGACTCCTCCCGAATCAGATCAAAATCTCAAGGAACCAAACAGCCCCTTTGGGTACGCCCTGAGTTACAGATTCATCCCCATCAAATCGGTTTCCCGACCTTACACTCGGTCTCACCGACCTTATAACCACTATTGACGTCTCAGCCCGGGTCAAAATACCCAATGCTGGCAAACATGTTGGCCTCTTTGATCACTATCTTGGAATATCCCGTTCAACTCGGCCTTTATAGTTCGATCTGTCCAGTTCGTGCTCCCTAATCAATCCTGCCCGCTAACTCTACTCATCTCACTCTCTGGACCAATCACAGAGAAGCTCATAGCAATTTTCAGTTCACGCAAACTGATCAACCTCCCTAAATTTTCCATGCAGCTACATTACTCACCTTATTAATACCATCCTCACAGAAATTCCGTCTTATTTCCCTACCGACTAACGCTCACAACTCCTACTCGCGCGTCACACCACACACTGGGGGTTTGAAGCAGACAAAAGTCCCCTCCGGTGGAGGGGTTAGGCCTTAACCCTTCGGATTAAGGTTTCAGTTGCCCGCTTACACCACTTTTCGGGGAGGTGACCCCAAAATGGGATTTTAAGTAGAAAAAAGACGATTTGCTGTATAAATTTCTATCACCATACAGTATAATACATAAAACCCTGTTATGGAGTATGCTTACATGATGGGGTGGTTCACTACACACCTCTTTTTGAGATGGTGGAGGTCCTAGAGTTTCTTCGTCTTTTCACGCTTCTCTACTTTCACTATATTCTCTCTAGTATTCTTTTCTTGCCCATCGAATGACTGTCCAGACCACTTTTGAATCTCCGCGCAACCTTCTTCATTGGAATGTCCGTTGTAAGGAATACGAAGTTAGCATCTTGTATTGAACCGTTGACTTCACCATTGTTCCCTTCGTCTCCAAACAGTTGTTATTATTTACCTAGAGCAGTTTCCCCCTAACGATAAGGGTAACTGGCCCGTGAATAGCGAATTTTATTTTAAAATTACGTCTTTCTACATCTCATCCATTCTCCTATTCAACACTTTGACCCCCGGCTTATACCGGGCTATGTATTCAACCGTCTTACATATATGCATACTTGTTTACGCTCCTTAAATAGAACTAGTTCATGATAGTTACCCGTCTCGCTGATTTGTTCCATTTCAAAAGTCGTGTATGTCGGCGCTTTAAATTCTCCTTAATTCTGATGGAATTTGGTAGGCCTCTGGCCCCTTTGCCCAACCACGAGGAATATATATTATATATATATATATTATAATATATATATATATATAGTTATCTATATTATATATATATATATATATATTATATATAATATATATAATAATATATATGATTATATATATATATTAAAGCAAACCAACACAACGAGGGTAAAAAAGGGAAAACAAATAATTGAATACACCTTAATCGTGAGAGAGAATCATTAAAAGGGAGAAGAGGGGTAACCAATGGCGTAACAATTTCGACACTAACTTGTGCCTCGTCACTTCAGACGCACTAAAAACTAAATGTAAATGAAAACAACAAAAAGGACGTCTAAAAGTTACCCGTCTCGCTAGAACTATGGTTAATGCAGCTTCATGATAAAATATAAAATAAAGACACTAGTTCAGAAGGAAGTAGAATCACCAATGGAACATAATAAGTTCCATTAAAATTAATCAAGCTGCGGAAAGCAAATATATACATACTACATAGTATACAAGGCTGCTATATATAATTATATATTATATATATATCTATATATATAATAATATATATAATATATTATATTATATATATATATAATAATATATATATATATATTATAATTATATATATATATATAAGTATTATATATATATATATATTATACATATATACACACACACAACATATACATACACACATATACATATAAATGCACATAACTAACAATTCAATGTACAGTTAAGTAAAACAGTAAATTAATGCTTATATTTGAACAAACACGCAACACACTGATGAACATCAGAATTATAAGCGAGTAAATAGGGATGTAATTATGGATAATTGATTTTTGTAGATTTGGGAGGGGTAAAATATTAGTAAATTTATTATTAGTATTACATATTGCATGTAAATATTTATATTTAGCTTTTTTTAAAGATTTGATGATGTATCTTGATTGGGAAATTAAATTAAGGAAAATATTTTTTAAAAATTTCATTTAATAGGATTATTTTTGCATACTGCATAGTTTATGTGCTCGTAAAAATAAATTATTTAATATTGCAACTTTGGTAGAATTAATAATAATAATAATAAATAATATATATAATACAATAATATAATAATATAATAATAATAATATATAATAATAACAATAATAATAATAATAATAATAATAATAATAATAATAATAATAAAAAAGAAAAATAATAAAAAATATAAAGATGAAAATAATAATAAAAACATGTCGGGTGTGCTGCCGAGAGAGAAGTCTTGAGCTTAGGATTTAATTTTCCATTCGTAATAACAATGGAACCAAATTAACATCATTGCGCAGTTGTCTGAATTAAAATGCATTTTGCCGTTGGTTACTAAGCTTTTGAAGCAAGAAAATAACGGTGTTGTATATTTTTATTTTTATTTTTATAATGTAGTTCCTTTATATTTAACCTCTCATGCCCCGTTAACCAATATTTTTGCTACCACATGATACTTTTTAGACTCCCATTTTTGTTGTTTCATTTACATTTAGTTTTAGTTTGCGTCTGAAGATTACACAAATTAGTGTCCAAACGTTACTCCTTGGTTACCCTCTTGAAAAATTATCCTCCAAATTGTGGTCCTCTATCTTAGATTACATAGAGAGGAATTCCAAATCTTAATATCCATTGCATGAAAGCAAATGCGACAGATTTTGAAGTTGTTTTCACTAGAGTAATTGCTTCTGTCTACTTAGTGTTCTTGTTGATGTAGGTGAGAAGATATCTGAAGACTGAAGCTGAAATATCGGTAAAAGAGGATGAAGGTAATGGTCCAACGATGTTGATATGCACTGTTTCAAATCTCTGTAACGGGATTTTCATGATAGCAATAGGTGATTTAGTATGGCGTTGAATTTTTGATAGTTGGCACTGTTGACAGGAGCGAACAAAAATTCTGATGTCACGATCCATATTAGGCCAGAAATATCTAGTCTTTATAAGACGCAGAGAAGCCTTAACTCCAGGATGAGACATCTGATGAAAATTGTTGAAGATCTGTTCACGACAAGGTTTTGGCAAAAATGGTCGCTGAAAATCTGAAGAGGTATTACACCATACTTGAGGGTAAGAATGAAAATGGGGCTGAAAAGTTGTAGTTTCTTCATCCGTTGATTGAAGACGAACAATAGCAGGTAAATCGAAGGTATCTACTGTTATCGAGGATGTCCGGGATAAAGCATCTGCCACGATGTTATCTGCTCTCCTCAAGTAGTTCATTGAAGAAACATATTCTGTTAAGACAGAAAGATGATGTTATTGCCGATCAATTTTGCTTGATTCCTACTGTAGAAGGCTGAAACGAGAGGTTTGTGATCAGTGCACAAAATAATATTCCTTCCTTCCAGCATATGCTTGAAATGAAGAACAGAATAGTAGGCCGCCAGAGGTTCACGGTCGAAAGCTGAGCATTTGCGTTGTTATTTTGATAGCTTTTTGCTGTAGAAATCTATAGGTACTGGCTGTCCATCAACCATCTGATGAAGGGCTGCTCCTATAGAAGTCTGGCTACTATACGTTACAAGTTGAAGATGGGTAACATCCGGCAAAGATAATGGAAGAGTTGTGGCGTTTTGGAGTTGATTCTAGATTTCAATGAGGTTTTTTTCTTCTTCTTCTTTTGTCCATGTAAGAGACTTTTATCTTTTGGATGGTGTTTTGCTTTTTCTGATAAGGGAAAGACGAGTTTTGCAAAACAAGGGATTTTAATTATTTTTGTTCTCTGAAAATATCCAAAATCTTTAAAGAGCTGGTGAATCACGCTTTTTTGTATATATGTAATATCTCCCGTCCTCCCTAGGCTTTAACCTTCGTCCTACCAATCTAACTTTCATTCCTTTCAAAGCTTTCAAATTTACCCATAGTGGGAATATTTGAAAGAATTTTATAATATTTAAATCTCAACTATGATCTTTACTATGGTTTGTGTCAACTATACTTTCTTTCCATTTGACAATGAGCTCTCTGCAATTTAGGGGTCTTTATTAAAACTGTAAAAGCAACAGTAGCAAAAGGAAATTGATAATGCTAGGGAAGTAGCCTCGAATCAACTACCAACTACCTTATATCTTAACTGGGTCAAGAAAACTGATTGCTTTCACTACCTCCGTACTATAGTTCCTTACCCCAATCTTTTAATACTTTTAAATCTTACAAATCACACAAAGCAATCTTCCATTATTCTCAAATTCTTCTTTTTCTTGTCAGGTTCACATTGCTCATCAATTTAAAAAAGATTCTAAATTCTAAGATGTCTCCAAGAACTATAAAAATAATATATATATATATATATACATACGGCCCTTTCTATATATATATATATATATATATATATATATATATATATATATATATATACTCTGTATATATATTATATATCTTCTTTATATATATATATATACTATATATATATATATATATATATATATATATATATATATATATATATATATAACATATAACCAACCTTATATATATATATATATATATATATATATATATATATATATATATATATATATATATATATATATATATATATATATATATATATATATATATATATATATATATATATATATATATATATATATATATATATATATATATATATATATAAATATATATATCGCCTCTATATGTTTTTTTTTATATATATATATATATATATATAACTATATATATATATATATATATATATATATATATATATATATATATATATATATATATATATATATATATATATAAATATATATCTAAATTCTAAGATGTCTCAAGAACTATAAAAATAATATATATACATATTTTGCAACGGCCCTTTCGAGTTTTTCAAAATCGCACATTGCACTTTATTCATTTTTCATGTAATTTGGTTAATAAGCAATAAAACAATTAAAATATTAAGTCTCAATGAATCTACATTATGTATAAAAAAAAGTTCAATATAATTACTGATATGAGATACATGATCATCAAGTATCAGAAAGATATTCAGATATAAGCTGATGTGAGTGCTAGCTGCATAAATCCTTGAATTTTAATAATTAGGTTTAATTAGTTTGCGCGAATGATGCGGATATTGGTTTTGTTTTTGGATACTTTATGGATGATGAAATCACATTTTAACAGAACTTAAGCTGCAACCATTATTGTAAATCTAGGAAATGCACCATATATTTGTTATATTTGGAAACACACAAAATGGCGGTTCAGTTAAATAAAAACAAAATGGCGAATTGCTAAAAAAAATGAAAAAAAACTAAAGGTGGATCATAGAAAAAAAAAGAAGTGGCGTATCAATGATAAAAAATATATGCGATTTGATGGCGAAAGTCTAAAAAAAAATTATCAATTAACGGACAATAACCACTGGTGGGTTTTATCTACCTGGGGGCATGAAATAAAACGACCGTGTGCACATGATGGCGCCAGGGTTAGGATAGCCAGTCTCAAAGCTCTATTTCCTACCAGTCCCCACCGTGCAGACTCCGAATAAGTACAAAAACATGTTAATGGAAGTTTAGTTTTAGTGTCAAATTTTTTGGGGGGTAAAAATAAGAAAACTCTCTCTCGTTATTAGATTACAATGAATTAAAAATTATTACCTTTAACTTAAGAAGACAGTTTCGATTCACTGCCTCCGAAAAGGTATCATCATGAAGCCACTCCAACTCTCCATCGAGATTCAAAATCTCCAAATTAGGGGCTTGTTCGAAGAGATGAAGCATTCTCTGGTCGGTGACGCAACCAGCCAGTCTCGCTTCCTGTAGGTTTGACAGTCCCCCTGGTGGGAGGGTAAAGTCTAAACGTCCATCGCTTTCCTCAAGAGAGTGATGACCCTAGAAGATCAAGTTAATAAGTAGGATATTCAGATGTTTTAGTTATAAATTATTTTATATCAATCTGTAATAATAATAATAATAATAATAATAATAATAATAATAATCACCCACCTTCTTTTCCCAAGACTGGGGGTAAGGTGCTAACGTGCACCGGAAACAGAAAAGTAGTAGAAGAATATGACACAAGTCGAAAAGAAAGCTCAGCTGTACCGCCCCCTTTACACCTTTTAGGGAGAACTCGTTGCAGTCAGAAAATCCACCCTAAAGCTTGACGGGACCGCGACGAACCCTCACTATGAATCTCGTCAATGTGGGGTTCCTCCCTTGGCCCAGGTGGGCCACAACCATATCCCCTCACAAAACCCACCATTCACTTCTATTATCCCCCTTTCTTCTCGCCTCTGCCAAACTCACATTTCTCTCCTTCAGGCATTCCTTTACTGACTCAAACCATTTTTTCTTCTGTCTCCCAGCCGGCCGATTCCTAGCACAATTACCAAAATACATACGCTTTACCAACCGACTATCATCCATCCTTTCCACATGACCAAACCGTCTCAGCGTACCTCATTTATTCTCTCATTTACCCATTTCTTCACACCACACAACTCTCTAATACGATCATTCCTTATTTTATCAATTCTACTCACAACTAACACCCCCCTAAGATTGTCCGTCTGAACACATTGTACTTTAGATCTATACCTCTTATTCCAGACCATAATCTCATTACTATACATTAACACAGGTAACAATATAAACTCATGTAAGACCCTGGAACACTCAAGACCTAGTCCCCTTACATCCACCAACGATTTAATTGCACCAGCCGCCTTCCTGCCATTCACAAACTATCCTACTACATTCTGCATCATCCGTTCTCTTATCATCCAACATATATCCTAAATATTTAAACTCAAACACTTGTTCCAGCTGCTCACCATCTAACATATCTCCACACCGAGGGCTGTCCTCACTCATAATCATAACCTTAGTCTTATCTACGTTTACTTTCAAACCAATCCTTTTGCACACCCTGCCTAATCTCTCTACCAATCCTCTCAAACTCTCTTCAGATTCACCACACAAAACCAAATCATCCGCATATAATATATAGGGCACCCTCCACTCTCTTCCATTCTCCATCATTCTAACACCATCCCCTGCCACGCCCATCTGTAATTCTTTCATAACCCCACCCATATACAAATTGAATATCCAAGGGGACATAACACATCCTGCCCTCTCCACTACTCAAATAAACTAATATCCTTGCCTGACTCCATTTATTCTTACGCACGCTTCACTATCGTCATACATACTTTCCATTCCGAAGCCTACCACCAACACCATATATCACTAACACCTGCCATAGAGCTTCCCTATTAATCCTATCATATGCCTGTTGCAAATCCATTAATAATAATAATAATAATAATAATAATAATAATAATAATAATAATAATAATAATAATAATAAATAATAATAAAGAACGCTTCGTGGCGTAGGAGGTTGACTCGCCGACTTTCGTGCGAGAGGACGCTGGTTCAATCCTCCGCGTAGCAATCTGAGTTTTATCTTCCTGGTTCGGCGGTGAACACTTGGTGGTGACAGGCTTGGGATAGCCAGCCTTAAAGTTCGATTTCCTGTAGCCCCCCCCCCCCGTGTTACCCTCTGAGAAGGGGATAGGGCACGTTAAAAGGAAGTTTTTTTTTTATATAATAATAATAATAATAATAATAATAACAGACATTCCAATCTTATTACCTTGTAATCTCCCTCCATTTTTAAATGCGTTAAATTTCGGCAATGCTGCGCAATGATATTCACAATAGGAGCAACAAAGAACCATTCGTCCCCCAGGTGAAGATGTAATGTTGTAATCTGCGTCGATAATTCTATCACATTTGTTACCAGCTGTATAGGACACCTGTCAAATGCATAAAAAGAAAGATTCGACAAACACCTCAGGTGTGTAATAGCTTCCATGTCAGGCAAATCTGGAAGATCTTGAAGAACAAAGTCTAATCGTAAGTGTTCCAACTTCGGACAGAGGTGAGTGAGAAATACTTCTTCTGTTGTCGAGTTGAAAAGCCAAAAGAATTTTAAATTTAAAGACACGTTTCTTTGCTTTTCATTTACTTCCAAATTATCTTTGTTAGATAAATCGCTGCAATTCTTATCAGACAAAGGTGCTGCATCGTTGACCGCTTCTTTTGGCACATCGGTCGAATTATTAGAAAGTATCTTAGGAGATTGCTTTTTAAATTGATCTTTCATATAAGTAAAAAGTTGTACTCTTGATTCGAATATCAAAGCGTCCGAATTACAATTAAAAGGACAGTGAGTGAGCCAAGTTAAGAGCGGCATTTCTAGAACCAGTGTTCTGCATCCCCTTCCAGTAATTGATGTTCCAGTAATATCGAGTGTGTCTATTTGTTTAAATTTCGACAATAAAGGCACTTCGCTATCGGTGATATCTTTGGAACCCTGAAATTTACATACTTTCAATAGTTACTCTAAACTTTTGAGAAGTAAAATTGCGACATTAAATTTCAGAGAAAGTACATAGAAACATAAATAGCATTAACTAGTCAGTTATACAATAAACCATGCCTGAATATAGACAATTCATTCTTTGTGTTTTCCATGATTCATTTTGCTCCTCTTAAATAGAAAAACTTTTCACAAAATCTAATTCATTCTTAACTGACAAAAATTGTTTAAAAAATTTATGCTTTAATAAAATGAAAATTTTGGAGCTTCTAAATATCTCTAATAACAAAATGAATTATATAAGAAGTAATCTAAAATAAACATTCCAATTACCTTTAGACTTAATTCCCGTAATTGAGGACAGCTTTCAGCTAAGCCTTGAAGCATATCTGGTTGACAAATGTAATGAATGTGAAGAGTTTGCAAACTAGAAATTTCTTTAAGCATTTTGCTTATTTCAAATATACTTTCCGCTCGCCAATAGCAAGACCGGTCGAAGATAAGTTTTTTCAGACTCTTTGCCTTACTTAGACGATTGTACAGAAGCTGAAATAAATAAATCACTATTCAAAACACTATTAAAAATATATAGGAAAAGAAAAACAAAACACTAAATGAACAACAAACATTTTGTATTGATTTCGAGAGAGAGTAGAAAGCTAAATCTTGCTTATTTTACTAAAATAAAAAAAAAAAAAAAATCTTAACTGTAATTACCTAATTTTCAATAAAATCATATACACTAATTTTAATGGAATTAATCTATAGTAAGTATGAAGTAGTTAACTATATATTATATATATATATATATATATATATATATATATATATATATATATATATATATATATAATATATATAATATATTATAATATATTATATATAATATATAATATATATAGATATTATATAATATATTATATATATTAATAGTATTATATATAATATATATATATATATTAATATATACTATGTCGTTAGGAAAGTATATTTATAATATATATAAGTATATATATTATATATATGTAAAATGGTTATATATATCTATATATAGTATATATATACTTATATATAATATATTATATATATAATATATATATATATATATATATATATATATATATATATACCTGAAACATAGTAGCTTCGGTAAACATTTTGAAAGCCCCAAAATTCAACACCTTGAGAGAAGGATTAACAAACAACGGGACTAAAAGCCTAATGAGCTTTCTAATATCTTGATTGACAGATTTCGCAGAAGACTTCACATATAACAAATTCAATTCTGGGAGAATAGCGTTGAAAAGCAATTCTTGCAAAGAGCAGTGGGCATGCGATGTTAAGGATCTAACCAAATTTAAAAGGTAATCTTCAACAACTGAAAAATATTCAACGATGAACATTATTAATAACACGAGTCTAACATTATATTTGCAAATTGGACCTAGCTATGTAAAAAGGAACCAACCCACAAGAGGATTAGTTCAAACAATTATAATTACTATGGTAACTTTTATAAAGGTTGGTTCTGTACTAGTGACATTCCTCTAAAATATCAATTTAGCTGGATGGTTCATTTTTTACATAACTAGTTCTAATTTATCTTATCAGAGGAATATTCTAATTATAGCTATGGTAATATAACAAAATTGAAAAGGTATTGATGAATAAATCAAATGCATACTCATATACGTTAACTTATTAAAAACTTACCACATTTTGGAACAACACAATATTGAAAAAATTTGAACAAATCAAGTATATATATATATATATATATATATATATATATATATTATGTTATTTATAATCTATTTATATCTTAATGATATATATATTATATATATATATATATTATATATATATTATATATATATAATATATATTAGTATATATATATATATATATATATATCTAATATATATATATAATATATATAATATATATATATATATAGCTACTAATTTGTTAACTTTTTAAAAAACTTTGACATGTTTTGGAACAATATAAAATACATCTATGTGAATAATCTCTTAAAAGTTTATAAATGATAGAAATATCACACTAAAAATAGTGAAATCATGTTTATTATTAATCATTCAATTTACCTTCACAACATTGTAAATATATTTAGGCCTTGGTCACTTAAAAAATCTTAAATATATATTGTATACACACCACTTAATGTTAAATCCTCTGACTCTTCTACCTGTTCACTTAGTGATGAACTTTCAGCTGATGTTGGAGAAGTCTGCGAATTACTGCAATTGGATGCAACATTTACGGGAGAGTTTGATAGATCAAGTTTCTCACTTTTTTCTTTAGGGTGTTTACTTTTCTGACATTTATGAACATCATTCTTGTTCAACTGGTGTCTATTAGTTTCTCGTAAAATATTCGAAATTTTCCTGATTGACCGAATATTAACATGAAAATTTGATCTTCCATCATAATCAGGTTTATACTTTTTTAATTTAAACAGATACTGGGGATCTAAACTTCTTACTAAAAACTTTGTAAGAGAGCCTATGCATAAGTCACTAAGAGATTGGGCACTTTTTTTAGGAGGCATAATAAATATTAAATATTAAATATATATTATATAAATATTAAATATATTAAATATTAAACCTAAAGTCACGTTTCAATTATATCTGAAAATAAAGAAAACATCATTTAAAATTAAATATAATGGATATATTTTTTGAATCAATACTGTAAGAAAGGAAACTGATTATGTAATGGTAAAAGATAACACCAAACATCTTAGATAAGAATTTAATATATATAATATATATATATATATAGACTATTTATAAGTTATAGCGTTAATATTATTATATTATATTATGATATATACTATATATATCAATATATATATATGATATAATATATAATATATATATATATATATAATAAATATATAGTATATAACTGTATATAGTCAGGCCGGGGTAAAAAAATTCGGCAGTTGGTGGGGGTAAAAACAAACAATCCCCCTCCCCCCCTTTCCTGAAAATATTTTTTTTGATTTTTATGGGCCTATTCTGGTAGGCCCTTTTTATATCTATAAAATGCCAAAAGAATGGGCTGCTCTAAATTGACAGTAATCAGCCAGCGATAACAAATGTCGAACCCCAGTTAAAAATGGCTGCAAAACTTTTTTAGTTTTTACAAACTTTTGCTTCCATTTCAAATGTATTACATTTTTAAAAAAATTTTTTTTGGGTAGTTACTACATATTGGGGGAACTTGGGCAAACTAATATTTTTTTTTTAAATTATTTAATGTCCTCTAAAAAAAACATTTTTTTTTTACCCATCAAATTTTCCAAAATGGGTAAAAAAAAAAAGTTTTTTTAAACCTATATGTTGTTATTATTAACCATAGGAAAGTAGCTCTGCTAAAGCTCTGAAAGATAGCTGAAGTGAGTGGAAACGTTATAAGCATAGAAGGCTCAGAAAGTTAATGAAGTTGGGAGTAAGCCTTGGAAAGTAGCTGGAAAAGAGCATGGAAAGTAGCTGAGTTATGACGAGGCTAGAACAAAGGGGGTGGGTTCTGAAAGTACATAGAAGAGGCTAAGAAGCAACAGGGGGGTAGGGGTGAAAAATTGCTCAGGAAAGTACATGAGCACTCAGGAACAAGCTAGAAGCATTTGAAGTAGTTTTGGAAGTTAGCTGGAAGAATTTGGAACAGTAGCTTTGGAAAGTAACTGAAAAATATGGAAAGTAGCTCTGGAAAATAGCTGAGTGAGTGATGACGTCATAGCATAGAATGCTCATGTAAGTACATAAAAGTTGGAAAGTGGCTTGGAAAAGTAGCTGAATGATGATGAGGTGGCTAGAAACAAAGGGGGAAACATGGAGAAAAACACATGAAACAGTACATAGAATGAGCTACGAACAAGGGGGGATAGGGGTGAAAAATCGATTAGGAAAAGTAACATAAGCACTCAGGAAACAGCTAGAAGATTGAAAGTAGTTTGGAAAGTAGCTGGAAATATGGAAAGTAGTTGGAAATATGGAAAGTAGCTCTGGAAAGTAGCTGAATGATGACGTCAGAGCATAGAATGCTCATGAAAGTACATAAAAGTTGGAAAGTAGCTTGGAAAGTAGCTGAATGATGACGAGGCTAGAACAAAGGGGCGTAGGGAGAAAAATGCTCATGAAAGTACATAGAAGAACTAGAACAAAGGGGGTATAGGTGAAAAACACTCAGGAAAGTACATGAGCACTCAGTAAAACGGCTAGAAGCATTGAAAGTAGCTGAAAGTAGCTTAGAAAGTAATATTTTTTTTTACCCCATGTTTTGTTTTTTTTTAACCCATTTTACAACTCAAAATGGGGTAAAAAAAAATCTTGTTTTTTGGATTTTTAAGAAAAAAAAAAAAAAAAAAAATTTTTAATACCTATTCCATACCTTCACTAATACCAACCTCTATAACATGTATAGCCTGACGGGGTAAGAATGGAAGGATTTGACTTTTAAGGTCATATGATCACTAAAACCGTTAATGTTACTGATATGTTCAATACATGAAAATATAAGGCCAATGATGCTCTATATTGACTGTAAAAATTTTATCTTTACTATTCTTTAAAAAAAAGTTATTGACTAAAAACTGACTTTCCATTTTTTCTCCATTCTGGGGTGAGAATGAAAACACAAGGGGGAAGAATGGAAAAGCACTTTATTGCCAAAATAATTGTACACAGGTAGGGTATATATACACATATATATATATACATATATATATAATTTTATAATTTTGTTCTAAGGGAAAAAATACCATTTTCCATTCTTACCCCCTATGGAAAAAATACCATTCTCCATTCTTACCCAAAAAAAAATTTTTTTGGGGGTGAGAATGAAAATATAAGGGGGAAGAATGGAAAAGCACTTTATTGGCAAAATAATTGTACACAGGTAGGATATATATACATAAATATATATATATATATGTATATATATATATATATATATATATATATAATATTTTAAATTTTTAGAAGGGAAAAAAAATAAGTGATAAAATGAAACAAATAAAAATCCATTCTTCACCAAAAAAAAAATTTTCAGGGGTATTATAACAGAGTATCCCCCATTATCCCCAAATTTTTTTTAGGGAAGTAATGAACCTCAAGCTGTTAATGGTCAATTGGGGGTACCCAAGCTTTCCAAATTTTTTGCCCCGGTTTGGTTTCAAAACTCATTAGTTTGGTCTGTAGACCTTTATTCCTTATTTAAATGTCCGAGTTGAAATCGAGATTTTCCCCCTCCATTTCTATAGCATGCTACTTTGTCAGGCACTACTTTTGCATAGTATATCAGAGTTAGATGATAATAATATATTTATTAGTATAAGAAATGAGCTAACAAACCCAGGTTTAACTTTTCAAATATCATGTTTCCTTCAAGTTGAAAATTGGATTTTCATTCTTACCCCATATTCCAACCATTCAACTCTTACCCCGTCTTGCTATATACCATAGCATTTCTATATGTCAAGTGTATGAGGAGAAAAACAAAAGTTAAAGATTTTTGTTCTTTTTTAACCTGTATAAAAATTTAGTATATATTATATTATAATATATAACTATATTATTTATCCAGTCACAGAACAAAGTATTGTTGCATTATTATTGATATATAGACATATATCGTATATAGTATATAATTATATATATATATATACTACTATATAATAGTAATATATATAATTTAAGTATTATAATAGTATATATATATATATGCGAATGTATGTATGCATATGTATATGGCGGTATAGTATATATATATATATATAATATATAATATATATATATATTATAATAATATAATATATAATATATATATATATATATTAGATATATATAATAATATATATATATATATTTTTTTTTTTTTTTTTTTTTTACCCACACAATCGGGGAAGGTTTGCTATTTTATGGTTTTTCCGACCAGTGGGTCCCTTACAAAGTGGACAAGGTGCACAGTTATCAGGGGGATAGTAACCCCAGCCTCAGTCTGAACCAAGTCAAGATATCCCAGCCATCGGTGGGCATGGCTAGGCTCTGGACTCACAGACCTACTGTGCGTGAGGCTAATAGGAATGTAGGTGTCTGTATGTGTATTAAAGGTTGTACCGTTGTATGTGTTGGCTATGGATGAGAGAGGTGAGGGTATTGAGATTAGTGTATTTAAACACACATGCCGTAAACTGTAATGAATTACAGAATCTCTACAAACGGCAATTTTCGTGTCCGTCCTGGTGACTATCGAAAGTACAGGTAACCGTTTGATCGAGGACTCGGACTCACGTACCCTAAGCGTGCAAACGCACCTCTCAGCCCACTGCGCCACCCGCGAGCCTCTAAATATTAATATATATAATATATATAATTATTATATATATATATTATAATATATATATATATATATTATATTATTATATATATATATATATAATATATATAATATTATATATATATAATATATATACTATATATATTAGTTACTATACGCGTATTATATATATATATATATATATTATATATAGTATTATATATATATATATATATATATATATATATAGTATATATATATTTATAATATATATATTATATATTATATGGTATTATATATATATTATATATATATATATTTATATATATATATATAATATTATATTATATTATATATTTATATATATACATATAATATATATATATATATATATATATATATATATATATATATATATGTGTATACGTGTGTGTGTGTGTGTGTGTGTTAAACTACTGATGCAAAAAACTTAATAGATTCAGAAGAAACTAATAAGATTCAGATTTGTGAGATAATTGAGAATTTCTTTGAAACTGGCTTAGAGTGTGCCAATGAGAGGAAGTGCACTTTAGGAACCACTGAAAAGTTCAAGTGTGTGTCACTAAGAAAGACACCCGAATAAAAAGAAATGCAGGACAGTGAATGTGATGAACTCTTTAAAAGCACAAAAAAAAAAATTTGCGAATTCGATCAGTGGACCCTCTTAACAATTATATTTAGAAAAAAATTCGCTTGATAGATAACTATGGATACTTTTTTTTCTGATATAAGTACTACTAAAAGGCAATAGCTAAGTCTTCATGGGAAATAGTGGAGTGGTATCCCACAGGGTTCAGTGTTGGGGCACTATTATTCCTCATATACGTGTAAATGATTTAGACCAGTGACAAATATAAGGTTTCTAAGTTTGCCGATAATACCAAAGTGGTTACCTAAGTAAGGAATAATGATTGATGTATAAAGATTCAAAATGATTTTGATAAACTTCTTGGGTGGGTAGATGAGTGGCAAATGAATTTTAATAGTATAAAGTGTAAGGTTCTTCACCTAGGTTACCCAAAATAAAAGATTTAACTACAATAAGAATGGGGATTGGCTTGAGTAAGTGGACCAAGAAAAAGATTTAGGTGTCATTATAAGCAGTAATCAATGTTTGGAAGTAATAAGATGCTGGGCATAATAAATTGTAATGTTTACAAGAGTAAGGAAGTTATAAGTAAGCTATATAAAATAGCAATGCTAGGCCAATATTAGAGTATTGTACATAAGTTTGTGCCCTTTATTTAAGAAAAGATATAAATATGCTAGAGAGAATGCAAGGTAGAGCAGCAAGGATGATTTTTAGTTTTGAGGGTACGAGCTATATGAAGAGAGGCTGAAGGAGTTAAGAATGTTTTCTGTAGAAAGAGGATTTCTTAAAGGGGGAATGATACAAGTCTACAAAATATTTACATCTACTGATAATACAGAGACCAGGATTGCACTGGGTATCTCCCCGGGGAGATGCCCACCTACCAACCTAGGTGTTTTTTTTTTTTTTTTTTTTTTTTTATAAAAAATATGGGTAAAATAGGGAGATTTTGAACAAAAAAAAATATATGGTATTGTAGGGAATTTGATGATTTCCCTTGTGTATTATATTTTTTTTAGGGATTATGCATTTATTTTATTAATCACTTATATTTTGATTATGTAATCTTTATTTTGTTATTGTGATTCATCTAATGCTCCTTTTTCTTGCCTGTGCTTTCAGAGGCCTATCTAAGTAGAATTGAGACCTAGGTATATTATAGATCTCAGAGTTATTATTTATTGTTTTGAAAGAGAGGGTGAGGAAGGTGATCCATTGTCTCATTGTCTGTCATAAACTTCCAGTGGCCACCTCTACAGATAGAGATTAATGGGTTTTATAATATAGGGAAAGTGAATTAGGAATGAAGCTTATTTTAGAATTAATAAAAATATATTAATAAATATATGTATAAATATATATATATATATATATATATATATATATATATATATATATATATATATATATATATATATATATATATATATATATATATATATATATTAATAAAATATTAATAATATATTAATAAAAGCATCTAATTGAATGAAATCTATTAACAGGTAAACTCTTGCTATTTTAAAATGATAAATGAATGTGTTCTTTTCCCTTTTATAGGTAGCAACGTATTCCACATTCAAACAAATTCCACAAGCAACATTTCACCCAGATTACACAACAAAGTTCACCTGCATTTCACCTGGCACAACTTGCCTTCAGCTTACTCGCTTTTCACCTCCTGGCTTATCCAGAATTTACCCTGGTTTGTTTACAGTTTACCCGCATCTTGCTTATTTTACTTACATTATACTTGATTCCTACTTTTTCCCATGGTAATTCCGTAGTAGTTCGTTTACATCAAGCTTACACCTTCCCATTGAATGACTGGTTAAAATTGCTGAGCCACTTAAAGCATCTCGTGAGAGGATAGGAGTGAACTAGCAACTAGTTTTTTCATTTTTATAGGGATAATACTATCGATCCTTTTTCAGATTTTTGATATATCGATTTCATTATTATTTTTTTTGATAATCAATAATTTTGATTGATTGTTAAAGAACTGATTACACAGGCAAAATTTAAAATTAGGCCCACTAATTTTTTTTATAATTTTGAGAGGCTGTAACTTTTTTTCCTAAAGACTTAAATCATTTTCGA
>JABUQX010019509.1:0-15000 GCA_015478945.1 Trachelipus rathkii | reverse complement strand
TTCAACACCACAATTCACCAAGTGCTCTTATATATTAAATTTAAAGTCCCATTACTTCCGGAATTTATTCTCTCCTCTCTCTCTCTCTCTCTCTCTCTCTCTCAATCTCTCTCTCTCTCTCTCTCTCATCTCTCCTCTCTCCTCTCTCCTCTCTCCTCTCTCGTCTCTCTCTCTCTCTCTACTCTCTCTCCTCTCTCTCTCTCGTCTCTCTCTCCTTACAAAGAATACATTTCCTATGGATCCAATTTAGCTTTTGAACACTTTAATTTCCACATCCGAAATAATCGTCTTGGAGAAGCAAGAAACCTCACAGCCAGTTTGAATTTCCTGGGAAATGATTGTCACCTTTTGTTGTAGTGGGGCTAAGAGGGAACACCACGGCAGACAATTCTTCGAAGATATCATATAACGAAAGAATTCCTAATGGATTGTGGCCTTTGAAGAGACTCCTGTATCAGGATAACCTGCTTCAGCACTTTACGCATATTGTTAGTGATCATTGGTGCTCGTGTGCTAGAAGCGTCCATAGTCGCCGATCTATAAAGACAAACACTAGAAAGTTCCTCACAGTATATAAAAGGCGATGCGCTGCTTTATGAGTGAACGCTTTTTGATATAAATTAGAAAAATTTCCTCCAACTTTGATTTTTTTGACAGTATTATTAATCTCTATTGTAAGAAATTTCAGACACAATTGATGGTCTTGACAGACAACCAAAATTAACTTTGGATTCTCCGATGCCAAATGCCCTAAGGAGGCTTCAAAAGAAAGTCAGTTTTAACTTGGGGAAAGAGTTTCTTCATGGTAATAATATCTATATTTTGGTTTTGCCTGCCTATTTGCCAAGGTCGTGTTTCAAATTTTTAAAAAGGCCGGAACTCCGGGCAAGCCGGAGCCGGAGCCGGCAGTCCGCGCATCTGGGCTGGTGCTGGAAGCGAAGAAGCAGAAGCAGGAGCCCATAAAATTTTTTATTTGGCATAGCCGAAGCGGAGGCCAATGAAATAAACAAAATTACAATAGGGTAAACTGGTTCGGAGCCGGAGCCGAGAGCGGAGCCGGAGCCGGAAACCGGAGTACGGAGCCCGGGAAATAATTACGGACTTCGCAGTCTTATTATGTCCACATTTATATTTTTGACTGGAGACTTATATTTCTTCATTTTTCTTTAATTTATTTATAAGCAGTTAGTAGCTGAGCCCATTTGGCGAACCGATAGTTGCAAACTTTACCAGGAAAGCAGAAACAGGCAACTACTTAATTAACAGGCAGAGAATAATTTTAAAATCTTTGGCAACTCACCACTGCTTATAAACGTAACACTGGTTCTTTTTTTTATATAGGATATTCATGGAACATTCGGTCTTCTGAGTAATCTTCAGAGTGCATGTTGAACCACTGCGAAGATTCCTCAGAGAAACGTGAATATTCGTGAAAGAATCTACAAAAAGGGAAGTCCAAGATTGAAAGTTTATAATTTCCCAAGTCAATGTGGCACTGCCTGCGCATAATTTTCTTCGAGAGAATGAGTCATCAAAAAGTACCAAATTCTTTTTTTTTTTTTACTTATTTGTAATTTCTTTTAGTTTTCCATTTGAAAATTTTTAATAAAATTTGGGCGGGTCTGTTTCCTTCAGCTCCCCTTTCCCCCGCCTTCTGCTTACGCCACATGCTTCTAAGTTAATTCTTAATAACGTAGTACTACCTTGTTTCTAAATATCATATGTGTTGGCGAATTTATAAAATAATGTGTTTAACTTCTCTTATTTATCTGAGGGGTGCTTTATATTTAGTCACAGGATGGTAGACGCACTGTATGGCAAGCGGTGAAGTAACACAATTTCTGCATCTCTGTGCGTGCGGTGAGGAAAATGCGTCCTTGATTCGAAAAACCTTCTTAAAGCCCCCAAATTCCCAAATGGGGTGCGTGCTTCTAAAGAATTTGAATAGAAGTGACTCTGACCACAGTTGTGTCAAGTCCCAAAAAAAAGAAAGAAATGACAAGAAGCTTTCAAGCTCGTAACTCAATATTTGTCGGCAATACATTCCTGTTTCTATCCCCGATTCCACCCACTTTAAATTGCGCAAGCCTCAGCTCCGAGCTCCGGCTCACGGCTCCGGCTCCGGCTCCGGCTCCGGCTCCAGCTTTTAAACCCTTTATTTTACAGTAAAAATATTTTTTCTCCAGTTTTCGAAGCCTTACTAAGCTCCTTAAGAGCTTTACTCTTCAATTAGCCTATTAAAAAAGCACAGCTCAATATCAACTAAAATATATAATAATAATAAATACTAATAATAATAATAATAATAATCAAATAATCATAATAATTATAATAATAATAATAATAATAATTATAATAATATAATAATAATTAATAATAATAATGTGTGTGGTAAATCTTGTTGAATCTGTGAAAGTATAAATTGAAAATCATGAGTTATTGAAATAGAAATCCCTTTTCTTAAAATATCCAACAGAAATATTGAAAATACTGGTACAAAATCTGTTAAAAGGATTCTCGCTTTTCTTCGTAATCGATAGCATCACACACACACCCACACAACCCACACACACACAACACCACACACACACACGCACAAACACACACAACACACACACACACACACACACCACACCACACACACACAAATTATATTAGTCACACACACACACACTATAATTATAGACACTTTATATATATATCATATATATATCATATATACATTACTATATATATTATCTACTATATATATATAATATATATATAACTAATTATATATATTATAATATTATATCATCAAATCATCATCAGCTCCCTTTTTCTCACTAGATCTTCTGGGTGATGTGGCTAAGATGCACCAGAAAAAGGAGCTAAAGTAGACCAGACCAGTGTCGAAAAATGAAAAGCCCTCCCACAACTCCTTTTATACCTTAAGTGCGATACCTTTCAGTAAAATCTGTTATGAAGCTTTACACGCCCACACGCCGTGACAGTTCTCAACATGCGATCTCATCATTCTATTGACCCACAACACCAACCCCCCTTCACCACTCTTGCAGCATTTGTACTTCGATATTCGCCCTCAACGCGCATTTTAGACATTTCATTCCTTAAAACACTCTTTTACGACTTAATCCACTTTTTTGGACACACGCCGGTCGCCTTCCCAAAACACTCACCACCATACAACAACGCCACAACCGACTATCCATCACATCCTTCTCATATGACCAGACAACCTCAATTCACTATATTCTCTCATTTCAACACCTTTCCTCACACCGCAAGCTCTCTAACCAATCATTCATTAATCTTTAATCAATTCTGATCACAGCCATAACATGCCCTAAAATCATCATCTGAACAGACATGGCACCTTGAAATTAACTCTCTTATTTCACACACAGTATTCACTACGAATATACATTGTACACAGCGTAACAACAACACATTACCTCCCTTCGCAGAACTCAGCGCGATCAAGAACCTAAGTCATCTTGATTTTACCAAAGATTTACTTGCACCAGCTACCTTCCTACCACTCACAAGTTTCCTAATACACTCAGCATCATCCGTTAATGACGAGAAGAGAGAGAGAGAGAAGAGAGCAGAAGAGAGAGAGGAAGAGGACACACAGCGCAGAGACGTGGAGCATGACAGAGAGAGAGAAGAGAGAAGAGAATGAGAAGAGAGAGAGAGAGAAGAGCAGAGACGAAAGGGAAGACCACGAAACAGAAGAGCAGCGAGAGACAGAGAGCGAGAGAACAACGAGAGACCGTGAAAAGAGAGCGAGAGGCGCTCCTTAACACTTCTATCTATCCTTTCTTTGTCATAAGGTCATTCAGTTAACTTGACATAAACGACAAACAGTTAAGTTGTGATTATATATATACTATATTATATATATATAACTATATTATATATATATATTATAATATAGATATAAAAATATACATATACTATATATATATATATATATATATATCATAAATGTCCGTGTGTGATAGTGTGATGTGTGGCTGCTGTGTGTGTGTGTTGTGTTTGTGTGTGTGTGTGTAGTTATTTAATGGCTTTAGCTCCAAATCTCTTTTAGAATTATAAAAAATAAAATTCTTTTTATAACAGGAGTTCCTGTTTTTTAGTGTCTGTAACTCTTAATGATATATACTATATAATACTATATATATATATAATCATATATATATATTGTATAATTATAATATATATATATATATTATATAGTATAATATAAATAATATATATATATTACTTATATATATATAATATACTATATATATATAGTATATATATATATATAATGTTTTTCACATCTCCAGATTGTGGGTGATGTGCGTAGCATACACCGGAGCAGAAAAGTAGTTTAAGAACTTGACACACGTCGAAAAGAAAGCCCCCCCCCCCCTTTTCCCCACCCCCTTTTATCCCCAGTGAGAACTCGTCCATCTGAAAAATCCATCCTGAGGCTTCACGAGACCACGACGGAACCTTACTGTGGTATATCGTCAATGTGGGTCACCCCCTGTTCAAAGCCCATAACCATACCCCCCTCGCAAAACCCCGCCATTCACTCCTATTATTCACCTTTCTTCTCATCTTTGCCAAACTCACATTCCTTTTTTCAGGCATTCCTTTACTGACTCAATCCACTTTTCCTTCGGTCTCCCAGCCGGTCGATTCCCAGTACACTCACCACTATACATTCGCCTAACCACTATCCTCCACCCTTTTCATATGACCAAACCATCTCAATATACTATAGTTTGTTCTCTCATTTACTCCCTCCTTCACTTCACACAACTCCCTCATCCGTTCATTCCTCATTTTCTCAATTCTTCTGACACTTAACACGTCCCTAAGACTGTCCATCTGAAAACATGCTGTACCTTAGATATATACCTCTTATATTTGATACCTCTTATAGATTCACTACTATACATTAACACAGGTAACAACATACCCTCGTGCAAAACAATAGCGCACTTAAAATCTGTAGACGCTACCAGGCTTGTTACATTATATATTTAGTATGCAATTATGCAGTTAAATTTTACGCTGACTTAATTAAAATTTCTGATGTACCAATATTGTTATTTCATTAAAATTGCCAAAAGAAAATGGGCTGCTCTAAATTGATAGTATCCATCCAGCATTCAGATGAAATTAAGAATAAAATAAATATATATATATATTATATATATATAATATATATATATATATATAATCTATAATATAATATATATATATATATATATACTATATATATATATTATATTATAATATATATATATACTTAATATATATAGCTATCATATATATATATATATATATATAATATATATATAGGCAAATTGTAGAAACTGTACGCTTAGTATAGACGTAAGTTTGAAGAGTTTTTAATTTCGCGTCTCCGCCTCTCTCGCTATATATTATGCAATCGACGAAATTTTATCTTCTACAATTATAGATAGCAAAATGCTCAGCCTCGACTATCCAGAACATTTTGGAGCTGAAACGAATAAATGCTGAAGCAACATATCTTCATTCATAGAGTCGTTTTTATATATTTAGATTGGTATTTCATTATTATTGTTCTTTGTTCTTTTTTATATTTCAACCATATACTCTAAATAGACATTGAATTAATTATTATATATATATATATATATTATATATATAATATATAATAATATTATAGTAAATATATATAATATATTAATATATATATATATAATATTATATATAATATATATATATATATATATATATATAAATAAAATTATATATATATTATAATATATATTCAGTGTCTTAAAGCTGACATCATCTAACTAGAGAACGGCAGCACCTACGGTAAACAACAAATTCCTTTTCTTTTTTTTTTCATTATTCGTTTGAATAATTGTAAAAAAAATTTTATTAGCCCCATTTAGGGCTCGAGCCGACGGGGACAGAGGGGGGACGAAAGTCCCCCTTCAGTGTCCCACCGGAGAGGCCGAGAGACCCCGACTCCTGCCATCTTTGCAGTTACCCTATGTATCCTTTAGTAAAATATACATGGTAAAAGGAACAGTAAAAATATTCTTTTTTTAACTAAAGCAATTACCAAGGGTAAACAGCAAAGATGGCAGAAAGTCCGCCGTCTCTCGGCCTGCCCTGGACGACGGGGAGACTGCATCCCCCCTCCTGTTCCTCGATCGGCTCGAGCCCCCTAAATGGGAGAAATAAATCTTTTTTTTTTTTTTTAAAATATTTCCGACGATAATTTGCAAAAAAAAAAAAAAAAAAAAAAACTTATTCCACCACCAAATTCGCAATAACCGCTAAACGTGCTTGACTATTATACCAAACTTTGATATTAGGAAGACTTTGTGTCAACTAACTACAAAAATAAAAAAAACTTAAAAAAAAAAAAAAAAAAAATAACAAAAAAATAAAAAAATTCGAAAAATATATTTCTATAAACTAAATTTAAAATTAAAAATAAATTAATGATTGATAAAAATAAAATAAAGTTATTATTATTATTATTTTATTATTATTATTATCTATTTATATTGATACTTATATATTATATAATTATTATCATTATATTATATATTATTATTATATATTATTATTATTATACTAAGTATAAACTAATTACATTTATACAGTCTGAAAGAAATTCCTTATACAACATTAGCTGAGAGCAAAATAGAATGCGTAATGCGAAATGCCTACTTTACAACAAAATCGAAACTCAAAATCTGCAAAATTATTGGCGCTACGATGTCACGAGGAAACTCGCCAAATATAAAAACTCGTCCAACCGTCACGTCTTATAAGCAAAAGTACAGCTTGTACAAATTCATGATATATATATAGATTATATATAATATATATATATATATATATATAATTAATATTATAATATATATATATTATCTAATATATATACTTATTTATATATATTCATATATATATATATATAGATGATATAATATATATTAATATATAGTATATATATAAATTATATATATTATATATATATATATATATATTATATATATAGCTTTATATATATAATATAATATATATATATATATATATATATAATATAATATATATAATATATAAGTATATTATATATATATATATATACTATATAATATATATATATACGCTATATATATATATAATTATATATAATATAGTATATTATATATATATTATACTATATATAATAATATATATTATATATTATATATATATAGAATACTATATATATATTTATATTATATATATAATATATATTATATTAATAATAATAAATAATATATATATATATAGATATATATTATATATATATTATATATATATCTAATATCTAATATATATATAATATATATATAATACTATATTATTAATTAATATAGAATATATATATAATATAATAATAGATATATATATATATATATATAATAAATATGTAAAATCAAAATAAAGAATTAAACTTGAAAAATAGTACTTAAATAATATGTCAATTTAAATTCTTATTTTTAGATCAAAACAACTGCCTAGACCTATGCCGTAGGCCTGTCACCATGTGAATCATACGAGGTGCTTTATTTGCTACTTATAGAAATTAGTTATTTGTTGAATATATATATTATTATCATATATATATATATTATAATATATATATATATATATATTATTATATATATAATATATATATATAATATATATATATATATATATATATATATATATAATATAATTATATATACTATTTTATATTATATAGATATATAATATTATATTATATATATAATATATTATAAATAGATATATATATATATATAATATATATTAAAATGATATATATATTATCATATATATATTATATATACTATATATATATATATTACTATATATTATATATATTATATATATATATATACATATATATTATATATATTATACTATATCATATATATATAATAATATATATATATATATATATAATATATATATATATATATATAATATATAATATAATATATATATATATATATATCTAATTATATATGTAAACTAAAAGAATGTAAGGAATTGAAAAAAATAGTACTTTAAAATATTCAAATTAAATCTATTTTTAGATCAAAACAAACTGACCTAGGCCTATGCCTAGGCCTAGTACACCATGTGAATCATACGAGGTGCTTTATTTGCTACTTATAGAAATGAGTTATTTATTGAAAAAGCTAAGAGTTTTTAAAGAGAAAATAAAAAAAAAAATAAAAAAAGCCTTTTTTTAAAAAAAAAAAAAAAAAAAAAAAAAAAACATTTAGCTATTAGTCGTACTGCCACGCTATTCAGCAGGAGAAATCCCTATGATGATTTGGACAGCATGTTGACTGAGATCGAAATATTAAATTCATCAAGCCTATAGTGAAACAAAAAACAAGTTTAATATTTGTATAATAATAAATATTAATTACAGTCACAATGTTATATGGTAATTATCTTCATTACTTAAAAATACTATAATATCAGTTCACAATATGCATGCAAGAATTTTGAATTCACGTAGCAAAAAATCATACAGACTTTCTAGACACGCAGGTAAAATGAAGCCTTTGCAAAAGTTGTATACCCCGTTTCCTCTATGACGTCATAGTTTCTGGGATAGAGATTTAATTATGCATATTCCTGTTTTGCATTAAATTAGTAAAGGTAAATTTTTGAATGTTATTATTTTACGCAGCATACTGAAGACCGGATCTCATGAATCTTCGTGAAGATCGCATCGTCATGATCTTCGTGAAAAGATCGATCTCATAATCTTCGCGAAGATTATGAGATATGAGATCATCTTCATAATTTCGTGCAAGATTATAAGACCGATCTTCATGATCTTCATAACTTCGCGAAGATTATGAGAGATCGATCTTCACGAAGATCATGAAGATCGAACTTCATAATTTTCGTAAGATTATGAAGATCGATCTTCATAATCTTCGACGGAAGATATGAAATCGATCTTCATAATCTTGGCGAAGATTATGAAGATCGATCTTCGTGAAGGATCATGAAGATCGATCTTCATAATCTTCACGAGATTAATGAAGATCGATTTATGAAGATCATGAAATTGGATCTTCATAAAAGATCACTTAAAGGAGTTAATTCTCGCTCTTCGTAAAGTACATTCAAAGGAATTATAGGAACAGTCTGCCAGTTGTACAATTATAGGTAAAAAATATTCAGCCAATTAAAATCCTACTTCACCATTATAACTTGATCTCAATTATCCAAAAGAACGTGATTCAGCAGATTTAACGCTTCACACCAGTTGATTTATATATTTAATAAATATCAACATTTTGACGTTTTTGATCAATAACACAATTTTTTTTCTTATTATAAATTTATTGCAATGTTATTAAAATTATCAAATAATTAGTTACCGATAAAATATATTTCCATTTCTTCAAACAATTTTTGAATTAATTATACTAAGAATAACGAAATAATTAATTAATAAACTCTTAACTTCTGAAAAATGGTAAGCAATTCTGTAAACTAAGACTCAGGGAACCATTTGTAAACCATTTGTAAAACTTCATCCATGCTTTCTCCTCCTTATTTATTCTATTTTTTTATTTATTTGCTTGTTAAGATTTTAAAGATGATTCAATATTTTTTTCTTATCTTATATGTCTAGCTGTTATGGTTGAGCCAAATTATTATCAAGATTCTCTCAAAGCTAAACCTTTAGTTTTATGCAGTTCCAAATATTATGATTGTCAATTTCAAATAGTTTAAAGACTATCCAAATTAATCGATGCAAATTGGCGGATGCGTAAATAAAGTGATACATAAACCTGTTTTAAATTGGTTCAAATGTTTCCATCTGATAAATGCTTAAGTACAATAAGTTCTCTCTCACTCAATATATAATATATAATATATATATTATATATATATATATATATATATATAATACATAATAGTATATATATATATATCATATATATATAATATATATATATATATTACTATATATATATATATATATATATATATCTATATATTGATATGTTATATTAAAGCATGCAATATTGGCACTTTGAATGTATTTGCATATTGAGCCTCCGATCCTTGGCTCCATATATATATATATATATATATATATATATATATAGTATATATATATATATATATATATTATATATATATATATATATATATATATATATATATATTATATATATATATATAATATATATTATTATATATATATATAATATTATATATATATATATATATATAAGAGAGCGAAGCAAGATGGTGCTGCTAAAGAATAGGTCTCATCAACGATGTATCAACCAAAACTGACGCATGAAATTCCGTTATTTTTTAAGCGTCTCCTGCAAATTTATCGCGGAAGGTCTTTGCCCCTTTTTAAATTAAATTTCTTTAACGGACTTCTGCACAGACAGACCCGACAATGTGGCAAATTTGGATGATATTCAGTCAGGCATTTATTACCAAACTCGCCCTTTTCATTATTTCAATTTAGCACAGACTCATTTATTTTTATTGTATTTATTTAAGTTTGAAGTGTGTTTGTGTGCGTGTGTGTTTGTAATTTATTTTTGTATATTGACTGGAAGCTAGCCCAGTAACACCCTTTATTAATAAGCTGTGCACGAAGATAGGTGAAGTTTCTGGATTTTCATTCAATACTGAAGTAAACAACTGTCAGCTAACATAGGTAAATGCTAATGAAATTTAGCACGTTTTAAGCACAAATTTTAAGCAAAATCGAAGACGATTGCTTACTCTTTCCAATTGCTTACAGACGACCGTCGATTTGATGCGTCAGATTTCTTTAAGAATATTTCAAACAGAAAAAAATATGAATACAAACCAAATGTTTTGGCATTATCATATTTTAATAATCGTTAAGCACATTTTTTCACTAGCCATTGCAAAAATAAGAAATTAAAAAATAGTTTCCTGGAGACATTTGGTATCTGGTATTGTTTACGTTCGTATGGGAAGCCTTTGTATTTGCTGAATACAGCAAAGTTGAGATATATTCCGAGTTCTTTATTAAAATATCAAAAAGGGAGAAATATGAATATAAGCAAACATTTAGGCATAATCATATTATTTTAAGACCTTAGACACATTTCCTCAATATTCGTTGTAAAAAAAAAAAAAAAAAGATTAAAAGTAGTTTCATGGCGACATCTGATATCATTTACACTTTGTAAGCACATGATAAAATCTGCAATTACGGAAAATTGCAACCTTAGGATTTTAGGAAATTCCTAACCATTGTTAGTATTTAAGCCGTTATCGTTTTTGTCATTTGTGCTTACGCTCGATAGGAAATGCTCACCCAGTTTTAGCACGAATTTTGTGCTTAAACGAACGTTTGTTTACAAACATTTTGAATCAGCTGTTGTAATGGACCACGTGGTTTTGGAATAAACAGAAATAAAAAAATAACAAATGATTTATATTACAAATAATTGATCAACTATTGTGATGGAGTTTATCCATTTGGATGAAATTTCTTACGTTTCGTAAGCACAAATGCAAAAACGAAAGCGGCTTATATAGATTTTTTGTGCTAATTTAACAATAAGAATACAAACTCAAGCATTCATACCGTTTGTTAGCAAAAATGACAAAAGCGAAAACATCTTAACACGTAGCAATTTGTGTACAAATATATTAATTAATAAGCTATTAAATTAAGGTCCTAATCAACGCTTTCAAAATAAGATTTGGTACTAAATTCCAAATGTTTGTTTACTTCAGATGACCAATTCCAGATTCGTTGCAGAGAAAATTAAAGATAGAAATTTTAGGTTGCAAAATCTCGCGCTGCTGAGTAAGATTAAAGATTGCTAAATCGGGATTTAAAGATCTTGACTCGTGGGACATTTCGCTTAAAGAATCTTCAAAATCTCTAAAGAATCCTTTTTCGTTGACTGCCATCCATTAATTAGTTATCGCGTAAAAGGGAAAAAAGGGGCCCCTTAAAAAACAAAGGGTGTCCAAAGTAATATTTGACAGAAAAGAAAACATCTAAAGAAAATGAATAATTCTTTATTAGAATTTATTATTTACTTATCGTGTTCTGTAGCTCAGACGGTAAAACGTTGCTCTCGCATTCAATATATCCTCGGATGGAATCCTGGCTGGTCTGAGAAAGCATTAAAAATAAACTTGAAAATCGTGTCGAGTTACTGAAACCAATTTATGATAAACTAGAAAATGGCATATCATGACAGCGGCCAATGCTCGAGAGGAAAGAAGAGAGAGAGAGAGAGACAGAGAGAGAGAGAGAGAGACGAGAGAGAATGAGAGAGAGAGAGAGAGAGAGAGAGAGAGAGAGAGAGAGAGAGAGAGAGAGAGAGACGTGATTGCTGCTCACTTCGTTCAACTTAACAGAAAATATGAGAGTAATTATTTTATATAATGCTTAAATATTAAATTCAGCGACAATATTTGAACCAATGAATGTAAAAATTGGCGCAAGTCAAAAATATAAATTTTCTGAAAATTGAAAATTAAAGTTAACGTTTTGTATTGTAATTAATGAGCAATTGTTACACAATGCCTGCCATATCTTGAGAAATAATTGAATTAGACTTACACAATTTTTGACACAAAATAGATTTAAGGTAGAGTTATCCAGTGGTGATGAGAGTCCGTTTTGTATAAATAATTTACACCATTCTTGCATTCACGGCTAATTTATAAAACATAATGGTAATAATTCTAATAAACTAGAAAGAGAATATAGGAAGATGTGCTTATTGGACAATCTATTAAAGGACTTCAATATCTTTGTCTGATAAAGCATACTTAATAGATTATTGTTTTTTGAGTTAAAAAAAAAAAATAGATAAAATATTGTGGAAAATATTCGTATATATATATATATATATATAATATATATATATATATATATATATATAATATATATATATATATAATATATATATATATATATATAATATATATATATATATATATATATATATATATATTAAATACTATATATATATATATATATATATATATATATATATATAAAATATATATATATATATATATATACCTATATAATATATATATATATATATATATATCATAATATTTATAATATATATACTGTATATATATATATTATATATATATTTATATAGTTATATATATAGATATATATATATTTATATATTATATAGTTTATATATATATATATATATATATATATATATATATATACTACTATTTTCTATAGATATTATGTATATATATATATATATATATTATATATATATATATATATATACTATATATACGATATATATTATATATATATATATATATATATATATATATATATATATATATATATGGATATAGTATTATATATAATTATATAGAGAGGAGAGAGCAGAGAGGAGAGAGAGAGAGGTTTTTATTTTAAAGCTATTATCGCTTGGTTATATTTATGAATTTTGATGACCCTATGTTGCTTTTGAAGGTGTTAAAATGCACTCATATTTAATTAAAACACTTTACTTTACATAAAACTTTTTAAAAATATTTACAAACATATATCACGTATAAGCTTTCGTCAATTTGACCTCTTCAGATACTATAGCAAAAAGAGCGCACTACAGACATATATAATATATATACTATATATATATAGAATATATATATATATATATATATATATATATATATATATATATTATAATATTTATATATATATATATATAATATATATATATATATATACTATATATATATATATATATATATATATAATATATATATATAAAAAATAAATATATATTATATATATATAAAATATATATATATATATATATATATATATATATATATATATATATATATATATATATATATATATATATATATATATTATATACTGTTATATATATATATAAACCATATCATATATATATATATATATATATCTATATATTAATATAAATATATATATATATATATATATAATATATATATATATATATATATATATATAGATATATATATATCATATATATTATATAACATATATACTATATATATAATATATATATATATATTATATACTATATATATAAATAATATATATATATATATATTATCAGTATCATATTATATATAGTATATATATATATATAAAATCACGTATAAGCTTCATCAATTTTTTGACCCTTCAGATAATACAGCAAAATGTATCGGGGGAAAAAAAGTTTCTTGAAAATGTCTTCTTAATTGGTAGGTTGGTTTATAAGCAGGCTTGTAGAAGGTACATCTGCCATAACTGATATTTTGCATGTATCTACTAAGTATAATCCAAGGTCCTCTATAATAGCTTGGGAAGGTGTAGATACAAATGATTCCGGCAATTTTTCTTTATTACTCATCTTGTATGGTATCTTATCATGCTTTCATATTATTCGATGTTGTACTTTGTGGTCATTGCGTAATCTATGCTTGCAATAAGTGCAGGAGTATTCCATTAGGTGATGTGTTTAAATCGATTATGTTGTGCTGTATATTGGCGGTACTATTGACAATCTGATGGTCACCAACAGCTAGTTCTTTTTACAGGTGTATACAGGTATTTGTATACAACAAGAGGGCATTTTTTATTGTTGATTTGAAGGGTTCTAATAGTTTTTTAATCGAGATGTTGTTGGGTGTACAGTTGTATGTGTTTTAGCGTATCAAGTTTTTATGTTGTTTGTCAGTCTAATGTTTTGGATAGCGTATATATGCTGCTGTTGTTTGGTTTTTTTGATTGGTGTGAATAGTAAGTTTTCCTGGCTTTTTTTTATATGCTGTAGGTATTACATACATTGTATTAAAACGAAAATACCCACCCCATACTGTATTGCTGCCTCCCGCTCCGCAAGCATCTCTAAA